>JAWQFJ010030242.1:22500-27500 GCA_034096865.1 Theodoxus fluviatilis | reverse complement strand
GGGCGGGCGGCGGGCGGGCAGGCAGGCAGGCAGGTAATCAAGCAGCAGGATGTATGGATGGATGGAGCTTTACTGCCTATCAGCCTTTGTAGGCTACACAAGGTCATTGATAATAAAATCACACCACCTGTGGCGAAATCACCCCCCCCCCCCCCCCCTTTCCCCTTTGGATTAAGTTATTTACTTATTATGGCTCCGCCGGCCGTAGATGATAGTGAAATATCATGGTTTCCGCCAGCCGTAGCTTAGTCAAAAGTTTCCATGCCCGCCAGAGAGAAAGTGTTTTCCATTGGATGGAGGGAGAACGCTACTGAAGACTTGACGAGGGGAGGGGCCTTGTCTAATATGAGGGTCCGGCAATTGGATGGGAAAGTGACCAAGTTCACTTGCGTCTGTGCAGAAACTATAAAATGTGTCTGCAATCCAGTGCCTGCGCCCGGCGAATACGACATCAAGACCTAACGCCGCCCCAAGGATTACGTCACTCTTCCGTGCCAGAAGTTGCGTCATTCCTCGTCTCTCCAGGAGAGACACCGATGGTGGCGTCACTCTTCGCGCCAAGATATTACGTCATCCTTCCTCCCTTGCACACCACGTTGAGAGGAGATACCACGCTTGAAACGCCCGTGTCCATCTCTACGTGAAGATATGAAGCCGTCCGTACAGAACGAATACCGACGACTGAGAGAAAAAGCAGAAGCCTCTTTGAAAGAATACAAATTGGTTTGCTATGGTTGTGCTTGTGATCCAATACAATTGTTTCCCCTTCCCCCCTTTTCTTCCCTCCGGTGCATCAAGAACCGCTGCGTCGAAGATTCCCGAGGGTGAGGGGACCTCGTGTCGTCTGAGCGGTTGAACCACGTTTGACACACAGCTCGTTCAGTGAGCAGCAGCCGAGACAAGAGTGAAGGGCTGTCAGATAAGTTACCTTTTATCGGCTGGAGGGGCCATTCCTTCTCTTACAGGATTATGATTGATTATGAGTATTGTTGTTTCTGCTTGATTTATCCCTCACGTTAACGTTGATATCACCATGGCATGGTAATCAAAGATTATAGCTTACAATCTTTGTGGTAATTAAAACCTTTTGACAATTTGACCTATGACCTCACCGTCTTTCTGTCTCATGTTTGTGTTTGATAGAATGACTGTGTTAGAGAGTGTCACAAGTGGATCGTAGTGAATTCCCCTAGACCTTTGACCTTTCAGTAAAACGAGCTGGTCCGGCTTGCAATACCACCCTTCATGGGGTTCAAGCATGAGAAAGACAGACTTAGAAATAGACCATGGATAGAAATACATTTATTATATTCAAAATGAAGTCGGATACACAGTCAGACTTCCGGCATCTTTATTATGACATCTGCTAAAAACTAATACTGTCAACAAACGTATTTCAAAATGTCCTCAGAAAATCACGTGGATGCATACACTCCTCATTGCATGCCCAACATTTAGTTAGTGTCGTATTTCTTGTCTCAGTTCGAGGCCATACTCGGGTTGCATAGACGTGACGAAAACAAGGATTTTGCTAGGAATAGATCGATCTCAAGATGTGTCAACATTGGATACCCTTTACAACTGCTGCTGTCAAATGTTAATACATGTTGATACCGGCCTATTCCTCGCAAGATCTTGCTTTCCTCGCGTCTATGCCTGTCAACCCTGGGACACGCTTTGGCTGCGGACGTGAAGTCACTGCGTCGGACGGAAGAACACACTGTGCCTACCTGTGCCGTAGAGAATGAAGTAGAAGGCCTCTGGCTTGTGGCCTTGCTTCACTACGATCACCTTGGGATCGTGGCTGAAAAGAAGAACAGCAGAACTGAATGCTGCGTAGTTCTGCCTCAACACTGCGACGGCAAATGCCATCGCAGTACAATTGAATCGAAAAAAATATGCTTTTAAATTAAAATTACGGAACACAAGGACGCTTTTTATGGATTTCGCCTTTGTTCATAAAAATAAAAAAGGGGTCAAGTTATGTATTTCACTGGCGCCCCCTTATGGCTACCTCTAAGTATACAAGTGAACATTTTCCTGATATTCTTGAATTCCACACTGTGACTGTCAGCGACTCGTTCCACAAAGCCCAACAGCAGCAGACGAAATTGCTAAGTGTCGTAGACGTAGCCCGTTACACCTGCCTGAACACAGCGTGAACATCCTGCCTCCTGCTTACCATTCAAACGTGCCGTACTGCGCGAGGTTCCTCTGCATGCGGACAGGGAAGTCTGCAATGATCCGAATGTTCCGAAGAGCGATCATCGCCTGGAAGGAATAAGAAATAGTCTGTCCGAATCTTCTCTTCTTCTCTCCAAAGACCACGAGGCAATACTTATATCACAGAGGTTGGACCCCAAGCAGAATATTGAGCTGGGCATGATCAATAACGAAAACATGAAACCCCAACTGATCAAAGAATGACTTGTAATGGATCTAGCTCAGACAAAACTAAAGGGAGGTCACTCTGAAAGTGTAAAGCTCCGCCAAGGAAGCCACGCTTTCTTTTCCATGAAGTCTACAGTAGTTCAATCCAGGGCCGGACCAAATGAGTTCTGGGGGGGGGGTTCCTTTTTGGTTGGGGGGGACAAATCAGCTAAGTGGCGAAGCCACGAGTGCGCGCCTGCAAAGCAGGCGCGCAAACTAGGGGGGTCCGGGGGCATGCCCCCCCGGAAAATTTTTCAAAAACGGTTAAAATCTGTGCAATCTGGTGCATTCTGGGCCTTGTTTTGAGAGGTAAGAGCAGCATTGTTTTTGGAGACACACAAAAAATATATAAAAAAAAACAAAAACTCAAACCAAGGTACATGCTTTTTCTAGGGGGGGTTCCGGAACCCCTGGAACCCCCCCCCTGGGTCCGGCCCTGCAATCTAGTGGCTGAAGTCTACAGTAGTTCAATCTAGTGGACTTCTCAGTATGCGGAGCACACACGCCGATGTCATTAACAGTTTGACGTAATCAACTTCATGATGAGCGATACATTTTCTTCTCTGAATGGGTGTAACTTCAAAACTAGACAACAGATAGCATTAAAATAATTACAGGGTTATTCTTAGGGTAAAACTCTGACCTTTCACTTTATTTCATTAGAATCCGTTGTGAAAGTTGTGAGTACTTTCGCCGAATAACTAACTAACTATGAGCCGAGGGAAAAACACTATCTCCTTGGCGGAGGTAACCAGTATTTACTTTTATTCATAGCCGCAGGCCGCACCCAAACGTGAAGTGCTTAGGAAACTGTCATCATCACTAGACAACGCGTGGAAGAGAACATTATCCTGGATAGAATGGATGAAAATAGAAACAAAAGGGAGAAATGTGAGAGGCTTGAGTGGAACCAGCTTCACCCTTTGTGGTAAATGTTTCGATACCACAAAGAGCGTCATAAGCGTTGGTGGAGAGTTTGTGGCACCATGACCTTGGACAGAAAGTACAGATGTGCGTGGATGTCTGTCACATGTTTTCCCCATCCTCTGCCATCTCCTTACCAGCCATTCATGTCCAGGTTAGGCAATCATCTTGAGCGGAAACGAGGAGAGGAGATGCTCTGAAACCACGTATTTGTCGTAAGCCCCTCATCGAACCGTGCACTCGCGAAGCACCGCAAGCGGAGAGGCGTCGCTTTCTGTCCTTTGGCCATTGGAGAGCTACCGAACTTTGCCTTTTCGGAAAAACTTCCATAAACGGGCCACACTAGTAGACTCGTCCGAGGAGAGGGGAATGGAAAGACGGCCAAGCTGGCGGGCCATACAAGCTAGCAAGCAACAGCCTCTGACTGGCAAGCGATCTTGGCTGGATAATTCTCAATGAAGTCGCAGTGATTAATGACAACAAAATTTTGACGTTTCGAAAGAGAAAAAAAACAACTCGTAAAAACACAGCCAATCGGATGTTATGTTCCGACAGTTTGTGTTTGCCGCCAGCTTGTCTGTCTTTCTCACACCCCTCTCCTTGGACTGATCCACTAGTGTGGTCCGTTTATGGAAGCCCTTCCGCCTTTTCCCGATCTCTACGGCATTTTCTAATCATTCTTACGTCCTGCAATCTTTGTGACGTTTGCAAAAGCAACGAGAGCAGCCCATCTCCTCTGCCATTTCCGAGTGATAAAGATGAAATTCTGTTCGCGAGCAGAATATCGACATATATATTCAGTAGCTCATCACGGGCTAATTCTGCATGTCACTCAATCATAGAAGGAGTAAAAACCGACCATTGAACCATACGTGTAACATGAAGCCTACTGTGAAAGGCAGATTAGCTCTAACGATTCTATCCCTGGACAAATTAAAATGTATGCAATCCTGTCAAAATGGTGGCCTACGAACTCATACCGGCGAGCAAAGATGTTCATTACACGAGTACATCCATTCCCCCTCGTAACTCGCATAGGACTCACATAGTGAATTTCTTCCTCAGTTCGCGACTCAGCAGGCTTGGTAAGGATTCTCTTGGCTTTCTGGCTCATCCGCATCTGAAAGAGGCAGGGCGACATGATATCAGGGCTGAATGTGCAAAGAGGGGGGCGGAGCTTAATGCGATCTTTGACGTATAGACAAGGTTTAAAAGACGTACATAAGGGACTTTCTAAATAAAAGATAGACAACATTACTTGCAAGAGTTTTACCTTTGGCTGCGGACGGATCCTGAAATAGCAATACGACTGCACTCTTACCTGGCGGTTGGCCTTGTAGTCCGAGGGGTCAAAGAAGACGTAGTGGTCACTTTCCACGTTCTCCTTCAGCAGTCTATCGATCTCCTCCATCAAGGGGTACAGCGGGCTGGAGTGGTCCAGCCTGCAGCGTTTAGGTCATGGGTTGTGATAGCGACGGTCTAACCATTCTATGATTACAGGTCAAACTTTACCACCGATCTCTTGATCAACTGGTCAATTCTCTGCTGTACTCGATAGCAGTAAGACATTCAAGAAGGTAGATACCACGAGGTAGGCCTTAGAAACAGCTTAAAGATCATTCCAACTCGATGCAGACTCAGAGCCG
>JAWQFJ010030242.1:0-15000 GCA_034096865.1 Theodoxus fluviatilis | reverse complement strand
ACAATCTGACGGTATAACAAGTTTTGACAAGGAAAAAACCAAGCAAGTAATCATTCTGACCGTTGTCAGCCATGTTCACCACGACAACGGCAGGATTCTAACGCATCATGAAGAAGGCTGAAATGGTCGGTGTCGGTGGTTGTTGTGACTCTTGACCGGTACTGTACTCCATGCACCTTAACGGTCCGTGTGATTCGGGTGTAATCTTAAGCTTAACGACGTTTATTGGCAGTATTACACCCGAATCACACATAGACCGCAGGGCGTGCCTTCGGATAACAACTCCTTCTACAGGTCCGCTCAGCCAAAATATGGACGATGTTCCCATATTATATTATGATAGTACATGGTATTGGGGATTGAAAACAACAAAGTTCCCTCTTCGATCGTATCTATTAAACAGTGAAAAATGACTTTTAAAAGTGCGAATTTGTATGATTCAAAACTGTACAGGAGTTACTTCCCGTGACACATTTTCGTAAATTTGGCCAATCAGAAATTAGGTCAGATTTACTGCGGAGATTTCACCATGGCAGCGTGTGCATGGGCCAATTGTAAACAGTGGCTACATCAAGCTTTTTAAACTTGAAAAATTCTATGAGGTAGGCTGTGTAGCATTTTAATAGTTCCTAGTGCTAGACTTGCATGCGTGGCGGCTATTATGCAGTCTAGGTGCAGCAGGTTGGGTTATACATAGTAGGGCTGTCTTTCCAGAAGTAGTCTAACGTACTAGCCTTGAAGTTGTCGACAGTGTTCGCAGATACGGCGTATTCACCCTTCTCAAAAAATCTCCTCGCAAATGACGTCACGTTATACGACGTCAAATGATCACGTCACAAATTTTGCAAAATGGAGTCTGTTGAATCGTTTTCATTGAAACACCAAAATGTAAAAAAGTCACTTTCTTTTCAAACCTCGATTCTGAAAATTTGATAATATTGAATCGGACCTAACTTCCAGTCAGTGTGCAAAATCTCAAGGAAATCCGTCCAGTAGTTTTTGAGATATAGGCCGTGGAGTCGGGACAGACAGACACACAGACACACAGACAGATAAAGTCTGTAGGACCTCCAGTAAACCTGGAGGGATGAAATGAATTTAGACACCGTTCAGGAACTTTCAAATCAGACCGATTACTCGACAGCTGTATACCTACTCATTCGCCTTTGCGCTCACACAAACTCACTTGCAGTTGTGTGCAGACACAGACACATGGACAAAACGCGCGCAATCGCACACATGCTAACGTACATGCGCGCGCTATAGCATGCTTACATACCTATTTAAACTCAACTGACCACAACTACTCAAACATACACACACATACATGCGTGTATGTAGAAAAAAAACACGCAGTAGGCAGTCAGCATTTAGGGAAGCAGCCAAACAGGCAGGTGGACAGGCAGGCAGGTGTACATGTACAGACAGGCAGGCAGGTGTACATGTACAGGCAGGCAGGTGTACATGTACAGGCAGGCAGGTGTACAGGCAGGCAGGTGTGCAGGCAGGCAGGTGTACATGTACAGGCAGGCAGGTGTACATGTACAGACAGGCAGGTGTACAGGCAGGCAGGTGTACAGGCAGGCAGGTGTACAGGCAGGCAGGTGTACAGGCAGGCAGGTGTACAGGCAGGCAGGTGTACAGGTACAGGCAGGCAGGTGTACAGGCAGGCAGGTGTACATGTACAGGCAGGCAGGTGTACATGTACAGGCAGGCAGGTGTACAGGCAGGCAGGTGTACAGGCAGGCAGGTGTACATGTACAGGCAGGCAAGTGTACAGGCAGGAAGGTGTACAGGCAGGCAGGTGTACAGGCAGGCAGATGGACAGGCAGGAAGGTGTATATGTACAGACAGGCAGGTGTACATGTACAGGCAGGCAGGCAGGTGTACAGGCAGGCAGGTGTACAGGCAGGTAGGTGTACAGGCAGGTAGGTGTACAGGCAGGTAGGTGTACAGGCAGGCAGGTGTACATGTACAGACAGGCAGGTGTACAGGCAGGCAGGTGCACGTGTACAGGCAGGCAGGCAGGCAGGTGTACATGTACAGGCAGGCAGGCAGGCAGGCAGGTGTACATGTACAGGCAGGCAGGTGTGCCGGCAGGTAGGTGTACATGCTCAGGCAGGCAGGTGTACATGTACAGGCAGGCAGGTGTACATGTACAGGCAGGCAGGTGTACATGTACAGGCAGGTGTAAGGGCAGGCAGGTGTACATGTACAGGCAGGTGTACAGGCAGGCAGGTGTACATGTACAGACAGGCAGGTGTACATGTACAGGCAGGCAGGTGTACGGGTACAGGCAGGCAGGTGTACATGTACAGACAGGCAGGTGTACAGGCAGGCAGGTGTACATGTACAGACACGCAGGTGTACATGTACAGACAGGCAGGTGTACATGTACAGACAGGCAGGTGTACATGTACAGGCAGGCAGGTGTACATGTACAGACAGGCAGGTGTACGTGTACAGGCAGGGAGGTGTACATGTACAGACAGGCAGTTGTACAGGCAGGCAGGTGTACATGTACAGGCAGGCAGGTGTACATGTACAGACAGGCAGGTGTACATGTACAGACAGGCAGGTGTACATGTGCAGGCAGGCAGGTGTACATGGACAGACAGGCAGGTGTACATGTACATGCAGGCAGGTGTACATGTACAGACAGGCAGGTGTACAGGCAGGCAGGTGTACATGTACAGGCAGGCAGGTGTACATGTACAGACAGGCAGGTGTACAGGCAGGCAGGTGTACATGTACAGGCAGGCTGGTGTACATGTACAGACAGGCAGGTGTACATGTACAGACAGGCAGGTGTACATGTACAGACAGGCAGGTGTACATGTACAGACAGGCAGGTGTACAGGCAGGCAGGTGTACATGTACAGGCAGGCAGGTGTACATGTACAGACAGGCAGGTGTACAGGCAGGCAGGTGTACATGTACAGACAGGCAGGTGTACATGTATAGGCAGGCAGGTGTACATGTACAGGCAGGCAGGTGTACATGTACAGACAGGCAGGTGTTCAGGCAGGCAGGTGTACATGTACAGACAGGCAGGTGTACATGTACAGGCAGGCAGGTGTACATGTACAGATAGGCAGGTGTACAGGCAGGCAGGTGTACATGTACAGGCAGGCAGGTGTACATGTACAGACAGGCAGGTGTACAGGCAGGCAGGTGTAGATGTACAGGCAGGCAGGTGTACAAGTACAGACAGGCAGGCAGGCAGGCAGGTGTACGTGTACAGGCAGGCAGGTAGGCAGGGGTACGTGTACAGGCAGGCAGGTATACATGTTCAGGCAGGCAGGTGTACGTGTACAGGCAGGCAGGTGTACATGTACAGGCAGGCAGGCAGGCAGGTGTACGTGTACAGGCAGGCAGGCAGGCAGGCAGGTGTACATGTACAGGCAGGCAGGTGTGCAGGCAGGTAGGTGTACATGCTCAGGCAGGCAGGCAGGTGTACATGTACAGGCAGGCAGGCAGGCAGGCAGGTGTACATGTACAGGCAGGCAGGTGTACATGCTCAGGCAGGCAGGCAGGTGTACGTGTACAGGCAGGCAGGCAGGTGTACATGTACAGGTAGGCAGGTGTACATGTACAGGCAGGCAGGTGTACATGTACAGGCAGGCAGGTGTACAGGCAGGCAGGTGTATGTGTACAGGCAGGCAGGCAGGCAGGTGTACGTGTACAGGCAGGCAGGTGTACATGTACAGACAGGCAGGTGTGCAGGCAGGTAGGCGTACATGTACAGACAGGCAGGTGTACATGTACAGGCAGGCAGGTGTACATGTACAGACAGGCAGGCAGGCAGGCAGGTGTACGTGTACAGGCAGGCAGGCAGGCAGGTGTACGTGTACAGGCAGGCAGGTGTACATGTACAGGCAGGCAGGTTTGCAGGCAGGTAGGTGTACATGCTCAGGCAGGCAGGCAGGCAGGTGTACATGTACAGGCACGCAGGCAGGTGTGCAGGCAGGTAGGTGTACATGCTCAGGCAGGCAGGCAGGTGTACATGTACAGGCAGGCAGGTGTGCAGGCAGGTAGGTGTACATGCTCAGGCAGGCAGGCAGGTGTACATGTACAGGCAGGCAGGTGTACATGCTCAGGCAGGCAAGCAGGTGTACGTGTACAGGCAGGCAGGCAGGTGTACATGTACAGGCAGGCAGGTGTACATGTACAGGCAGACAGACGGTCACGCGAATGGAAACAGAGAACGTGAGAGAGAAACAAAAGGCAATCCGGGGCGCGAGCTTACATACACTCACGCACACTCCCACGTATACACTCACACGTGCGCGCGCGCATGCGCGTACGCGCACACATACACACACAGTGCGCATGAAAGAGCGCACGTGCACACTGATGCAAGCACCCGCCCTCAAGGCCCAAGCCAGTATACACATTTATGTGCACACAAATACACGTGCGAGCACAGTATACACGCACACACACGCACACACACACACACACACACACACACACACACACACACACATGCACACATGAACGCACGAGCAACACAAGTAGGAATGTCTGCAGACACTTCCCACGTACAGACCAGCAATAATTTCTTTGGAGGCATGTCCTGCCACTCCCTCATTTCAAAGCAGGCGTGAACTTGTGTAAAATGCATCAATTACACTACGTAATAGCAACACTCACCATCTTGATCACCAAAAGCAACTGTAACAGTTCTCAACATGACGCCCTGTGTGTGGATCTGAACACATCGATTGGGCCACTGTGATTTCAGCCCAGTCCTCTCTAGAGACCTCTCATCTCGACTGTTGTCCGGTAACCCCTTCGGCTATCTCCCCTCACAAATGCCCCTTACTAGTCTCTGACCTGGTTTTTCTGATGTATGGCCCTGATTCTTTTTTATTCTTCAGATGAAAATAAATCATCGCCCTCTGTGCAAATTCCTAAAGGAAATGACACGGGGGTTTGTAACTCCAGAATTGACATTTCCACTCTTTTAGTGAGGATTAGTCCAAATCGTTCACTTTCGCGCTGTAATTCTGGCAGAGAAAGCGGATGAAAGCCGCCAAAATCGCGTTGATGCTTTGGTAATTCCCTGGAGGATCCCTCGGTCACAGGTGAAGCTTGCGCCTGCCACCTGAAGATCCCTCACCTTAGCTGCCTGCGTGTGGATACCCCTAACGCGTGGAAAGCTAGTGTCAAACAGCGCGCAGATACAAGCAGTCCGTGGTGCATCCGTCAAAAGGGTCTGTTTGCTCAGTTTTCAAAACATATCCATTCTTATTATAATCTACTAGTTTCACTCAACAATGGTCAAAAATAGATTTCAGAAGTTAGCAAGAGCACACATCTAAGTTGGATACGGTGAGACAAATAAGTATTGGAGCGTCAACTGCAGAACATTAATTGCGATACGATCCGAAAAGAAAGCAAAATGGGAAAAAAATTGCTATGTTTTTCATCCACTTGCATGAATGTCAGTAATGCTTTAAAGAAATTCCATATTGCTTGATGTTTGTATCTTTCTTCATATATTTGATATTATAAAATGCCTCATATGCGATTCAAACTGATGCAACTCGAGAACATTCCCGAAAACCGAAGCTGTCATATTGCACATATATTTTATATTTTACCAACTCGGCTGTAAATAAAAATACTACGTTCCCCACGTTCTGGTGGAAAGGGGAAACTCTGACTGGAATACGCCATCATCTCATTGAAACATAGACGGGTACGGACTTTAAAGGCAATACTCGCAGGAAAGCAAGTTTTATTTCGCCACACGACACGAGAGCCTCATCAAATCAGCAAGACGTGCATGAACGTATTATGAGCTGTCGTGTCTGCACAGTGGTGAAAATGCGTATGAGTTCTGTTTGGTTGCTTTGGATAAGTTTTTGAAGCTCATTCACTGCGCTCATGTTAAGATAACCTTCTTCTAAATACTGGCATTTAATCAAGACATGTCATTCAAAGAATGCAAATATTCGAATGTCTGATTTTTTGTGTGTTCGCGATTATGGTGGGGAGCTGTTCTACCTGGAGCGTTACTGGGTTAGAGGTGGTGCTCGGTCTTTGCTTGGAGACAAGGTAGAGGAGGCCAGCGACTTCCGGGTGGCATAGGTGCTGGGGATCTAGATAAGAGACTGCTCCATGGAAAGTCAGCCGGGTGACTACCTTCGATTTGTTTGTTTGCACGACGTTTCGCCATATTTACCCGTCCAGCGCTCCCTTGAGAACTCGCAGCCGTTTCTCCCAGCAAGGTAACGGATCAGTTCACGCGAGTCGGAACTGTGCAGGTCGTCATCGATCTCTCTCTGCGACACCAAACCTTGGCTTCAGAAGCAAACAACAGTTTTCAGGGTCAGAAGCTTGAATAATTTTACTGTTGGGAAATATATCAAGGCTGTTTCTAAAACAGAAAGCCGCGACATAAACTGGCTTGCCGTTTTCTGGGTATTTTCCGTCGAAACGAAGACCATCAATTATGGGGAAGTGAATGAATGAATGAATGAATGAATGAATGAATGAATGAATAAATGAATGAATGAACGAACGAACGAATAAATGAATGAAAGAATGAACGAATAAATAAAAGAATGAATGAAAGAATAAAGTTTTACGGCATTTCAGCCAATGCAGGCTGTTTAAGGCCCTTGATCACGAAATAAGTTATTAGAGCTGGTTAGAATAAAAGAAAGTCACGTCACAAATTCCCTAATTTTTCGGCTCTTATAAATCGCGCAGGGGGACGGGGGTGAGTCAATTCTTACCCCTACCCACAGGGGGATCAAAAGATGAAAGGAGCAATGCAAAGAGACGGGTTCAGAGCAGAGAGCAGAGGTTACCGGCAGGTCAAAGACAGGAGACCTTCATACCTCTCCTCTGACAGTCATTGCGTCCAAGTGTTGGAAACTGAAAGATCGATTGGGCTTCGAGCAGCTCTCCATTGAAGCCGTGAAAAGGTCACGGCCTCTGCGGCGCCTGAAGGATCTTTGACACTGAGTCGGTGTCAGATCCCCGCCAGAGTTCCTCAGATGTCTCCTCTCTCGGTTTTGATGTAGAGGGAAATTTTGGGTGCTTCATGGGCAGTGTGTCAGATGACCTTATCAATGATAAAGAGGAACGTAATATTTCCCCGTTCAACAGTAAGCCTGGTGAAGTGGAAAAGACGCTTTGACATCAGTGTGCAATACAGATGGAATATAAATCAACACAACTCTCAGCCGTAGTAATTGACGATAAAAATTTGGAAAGGACTCGATATGAATTACGCATAGCAAAGTCAAATGAGTGAGTGCTTCCCTTTTCTTCATTCTCTCAGACGATGCACATGTGTCTGTTTTCTCGACTACCTTCCTTTCATTTCGAAAATTGTCCAGTGGAAATTATTTTTGGTCTGCCTCTCTGCTGCCGGTCTGTCTGCCTTCCAGTCCGTCTGCCTTCCTGGCAGTCTGCCTGCCTGCCTGCCTGCCAGTCTGTCTGTCTGCCTGCCAGTCTGTCTGCCTGCCTGCCAGTCTGTCTGCCTGCCTGCCAGTCTGTCTTTCTGCCTGCTAGTCCCTCTATCTGCCCGCCTGTCAGTCTGCGTGTTAGTCTGTCTGTCTGCCTGCCAGCCTCCCAGTCTGTTCGCCAGTATGTCTGCCTGTCTGTGTGTCCATCCGTCCGTCTGTCTGTGTGTCTGTCTGTGTGTCTGTGTGTCTGTGTGTCTGTCTGTCTGTCTGTGTGTCTGTCTGTCTGTCTGTGTGTCTGTCTGTCTGTCAGTAAGTCTGTCTGCCTCTCTCTCTCTCTCTCTCTCTCTCTCTCTCTCTCTCTCTCTCTCTCTCTCTCTCTCTCTCTCTCTCTCTCTCTCTCTTCCAAACCGACCGCACGAACACGACGTAGTCATAACCTCTACACGTCATCATCATAGGAAAACACCGATAAACAAGTCGACGTTTGAAGCCCTACACATAATGCACCATCAGTCTTCTACGATCACCACCTCGCAGTTCCCCTCATAGCATGCTGCCAGTGGCGTGGCTGACGCGACGCAGAACGACGGAGAGCCGTTGGAAGCTGTGAATGTTGTTTCAAGGATTAGGATCTCCAGTCGCTGTACTGCGTTCCATTGTGTTGCAGCTCCTTCGGCGTGAAGGCCCACCACCAAGCACCAACAGCAATAGCGCCGTTAGTGGATAGTTTCGGGGAAGGAGTCGGATACTTTACAATCTGTCCACACTTTGTGCGAGCGATATGAATCCTGGCTTGACTCCCCGAGTTCAAAGTTCGTTCTACAGTGGTCTTCTGGTTCGACACGACGGTTGGTCTGCGTTCTGAAGCACAGAAGAGACACCGAACTTAAAGCGAGCGGTTCCGTATCCTGCGTCCTCCAATAGTAGTAAAGCCTCAGTGGTATTATGCCGACGCTCATCGAACGTTTCTTGTGACTTCTGCTGCTTGCCGCATTACTGTGTTTGCTTGTTGATCGTTTGGCGACTAGGGATGGAGGTCCCCAAAACTAAATTTGGAAGAATTTCTTTTTCGACAATGAAAACTTTGTCTACCAAAGAATTTCCCTTTTTCAAAAAATATTTTTAGCCTCTCTTTCTATACGAGACGCTTCCTTGTTCAAAGATAAATACTCTTAGTCAACTGCAAACACAGTTCTTGGTTACGACCCTAGCTCCTTTGCAATTGTTACATAAGCTTCATGGCGTTCTACATACACTTCATGGTGTTCAAGACGTCGTTCACAAACTTCATGGTGTTCAAGGCGTCGTTCACAAACTTCATGGTGTTCAAGGGGTCGTTCATAAACTTCATGGTGTTCAAGGCGTCGTTCACAAACTTCATGGTGTTCAAGGCGTCGTTCACAAACTTCATGGTGTTCAAGGCGTCGTTCACAAACTTCATGGTGTTCAAGGCGTCATTCACAAACTTCATGGTGGCCAAGGGATCGAGAAGTCCATATCTTCACAAAGCACAAGAAATTGTCTACATTGCTACATGGCACTCTTAGTTTTTGATAGTTTTTCGAGGTGTATACGTAACGCTGACATGTATTAAATTTTGAATGTCAGCAGCAGTGAAGTATTACTCATTTTTGTAGGGGTTGCATCAACTGAATGGGAAAGGCTTGCTACACCGAAAGTTTGAATAAACCAATAGACGTGTCAAATTTGCTCGCAGAACATGTAAAACCGAGAGCAACTGGCTAGGTCGCATGAAATGCATTGCATCTGTGAGACTCAACAAGACACTTGCACGGTGGTATTACAGCTCTTCAGAGTTTTTGCTTATAGGACCAGACAGTTAAACTTAGCGGGGTTCTCATGGATCAAGCGTTCATCTATGGCATACATTTATCCCACTAGAGCCAAATGAAAAAAAACCATATTTGTTGTGAGCAATTAGAACAGAGTTCTAGAACAATCTGTGAGTGCAGATCTGAAGGTCTTACTATCAGTCGTAACTGGACGGCTTCACCGCATAACATTACCATTACAAACATAACATAAACGACAGTTTTTTTAACCGTGCGCCATGCTCAATAATTTTCATCTGTAAATTTTGCAAAAATTATTTTCCTCAAACATGCCTGAAGCAAAAATCTCAACAGTACTTGTATTTCAAACTTCAGAATTTTTATTTGTGGTTTTTGCAAAAAGTATTTTCCCCAGACTTGCCCGAAACAAAGATATAAAAACTACGTGTACTGCAGACGCCAATATCAGTGATATGATAGAAATGTGGACAGGACTCACATGGACTGCACATAGCAAAGGATTCGATATGGATTACACATAGCACAGTCAAATGAGCTAGCGCTTCACTTTCCTACATACTCTCAGACAATGAATATACATATTTCATCGACCACCTTCCTTTATGAAACGAACCACTCTTGTTTTGACTCGGCGAAGTGACTTCGTCCATGAAAATGGGGTTCGCATGCATGTCTCTCTGCCTGTGGTCTTTACATGTAGTGGCCACTCTTCCATTTCCAGTCTGCAGGATTAGCGGCGGCCTACAGAGCAAAGTTTGCATAACTCTTCTGGAACCGGTGAGAAGGGTCTGTCCATTTTCCTGACGATGGGCGTGACACGGGTCTACAGTGGTCAATGACTGGCCCACAACAGTGTATGATGTTGACCCACAACAGAAATATGGCTGCGGCCAACGGTGGCACATATCGTTGGTCTACCACGAATGTGCGGGGTCAGTCTTGGTAGCGTTTACCGTTGGTCTGCGATGGTGCGTGGCGCCAGTCTACGTTGGCGTCAGTCGTTGATCTATTTTGCGTGAATTGCGTCAGACCAGGTGGCGTGTGCCTAATGTCTAGAGCAAGAGCACTGAGTACGTGTAATTGGCATGCAACTAGTTTCTACACAAGAGCATGGTGTCAATCTAAGAGGGGTAAACTTAATGTCTACCATGAGAGTATGTTGTCCATCTACGTTGCATACACCTAATGTCTACCATGAGAGTATGTTGTCCATCTATGTTGCGAACACGTAATGTCTACCATGAGAGTATGTTGTCCATCTACGTTGCGAACACGTAATGTCTACCATGAGAGTATGTTGTCCATCTACGTTGCGTACACGTAATGTCTACCATGAGAGTATGTTGCCCATCTAAGTTGCGTACACCTGATGTCTACCATGAAAGTATGGTGTCCATCTACGTTGCATACACGTAATGTCTACCATGAGAGTATGTTGTCCATCTACGTTGCATACACCTAATGTCTACCATGAGAGTATGTTGTCCATCTACGTTGCATACACCTAATGTCTACCATGAGAGTATGCTGTCCATCTACGTTGCGTACACCTAATGTCTATCATGAGAGTATGATGTCTATCTACGTTGCGTACACCTAATGTCTATCATGAGAGTATGTTGTCCATCTACGTTGCGTACACATAATTTCTACGATGAGAGTATGGTGTCCATCTACTTAGAGCACGCCTAATATCTACAATAAAAGTGTGACGTACGCGTACATGGCGTACAATTACTATATACGAAAAGGAGTATGGCGGACGTCTACAAAGAGTGTACATTTAGTGTACGACTGGTGTAGAGCGGCGCTCTACGGTGGCGTATGTCGATGGCCTGGGAGTGGTGTCCGGCAAACATTAAGGATGGCGAACACCAATACAGTATGCTCGTGCAAGACGGCCCCTTCAACAGGTGTTTGCGTCTCAAGACTAGGGAGGCTGGTCAGGATTTGCTGACCACTGAGTCCAGGGAGCGAGAGGGGGGGTCATTTGACACCACACTACTTTCCCCACTGTGTTCCACTTGGCCCTCTCACTATAGTTGGGTGTTGTGTACGGGACTCAGTAGAGAGGGGAAATTAATTTTGCTTCGTCGTTTGCAGAACATCCTAGATTGTGACATGATCACTAGGCGTTTGTGGAATTTTGTGATATGATGTTGAGTGAAACATGGAAGGTACTGTAGGAGTTCTGTTCCTTCTTTTTGAGAGAGAGGAGTGGGGAGAGAGAGAGAGAGCGAGCGAGTGAGCGAGAGAGAGAGAGAGAGAGAGAGAGAGAGAGAAAGAGAGAGAGATATTGAGACAGACAGAAACACACACACACACACACGCACGCACGCGCGCACACACACACACACACACACACACACGAGCAAATATGGACAGACAGATAGGCAGACAGACATGGAGAGGTAGGCAGGCAAGCAGGCAGGCAGAAAGGCAGGCAGGCAGGCTGGCAGAGATACACAGACTTACACACAGACAGACAGACAGGCGGACGGACTGACGGACGGATGGACGGAGTGATTGGCGGGCGGGCGGGCGTACGGACGGACGGACAGACAAACAGACAGACAGACGAACGAACGGAAGGAAGTTCAGACAGACAGACAAGGAGAGAGAGGGAGAGCGAGAAAAAGATTTTAAAAACACGACAAACTAGAAGATGATCGCTGACAAACATGCAACATACAAACTCTAAGTGCCGAAGCCACAAAAGGCTGTCACTGGAACGGACAAATAACCCCAAAATCACAAAAGAATAAATGAGAAAATGACGAAGTAAACCAGAAAAAGGATGAATTTAGCAAGGTTCAGTCTAAAAGTCAAACATATGCATTTATAGGAACAATTCGCACATTGGCGAAACCACTTGACGAGTTCTCATATTTGAACGTCCATCTCGTGAGCCGCTTTTCAGGTTGAAATCGCTGGAAGGATACAGATAAATCGAAAAATTGCTCAGTTGGTTTTACCATGATGACACACGTCATTTGCATGTGCGCGGCCAGGCCTGATCAGCATCGCTTCTGTTATTTGAAAAATCGTCGGCTGTTGCGTATCTTCTATTGAACTTGTCTTTAAGAAGGAAATGTCATAAAATGAAGCAAAAATCGACCTCTCATATAATTTCTCCGACATAGGAACATGGACGACACAAAAATTCCGTTTAAGAACCTCTTAAAATCCAACCTGCTTTGTGTTGTCTCGGAATTAAGGTGCACTTCGTTCTGCAAACATCAGAACAATGCATAGAGCACAACAAGAACTTTTCATTGAGAACGTCTTCTTTACCTGGAGCTCCGTCGGTGTCACAGCCGCAGCTTGGCCACCAGCTCAGGTCTGCATTGCGGCGCCTCTGCTGAGAGGCCACTTATATAGCTGTAGGAGATGTTCCGCAGGTGCTCGGTGGCCGTCGTCCATTAGAGAGTGAGTGCGGCAGTCAACATGGAGCACTTCACGTGGCTGTGTGGACACAGCAGTCCCACAGCAGCCTGGCGGTCGGACGAGGGAGACTGGAGGTCCCAGGTGGTGCAACCCCACGTCTCCTTGCCCCTTGATTGACGTCCTCCTGGAGGGCGGCACCTATGCTTGGATGAGGTCTTCGCAGACCCTCGCACTGGGTGGGCCCCCTCTCCTCCAGGATGACGTCAATGATGTTTGGAATCATAGAGGCGGCAGAAAAGAGTAATAAGCACACGCGCAAACAATCAAGCATACATACGCGCGTGCGCTCAGGTTCGCGCACGGGCAAAGAGAGACAGAGAGGGGTGAGGGGTGAGAGGTGTGTGTGTGTGTGGCGGCCCCGGCGATCTTTGTTTCTTTCATCTATGTAAGTGTAGGTTAATCTAACCAATGTGTGCAAATAAGTACCTCGTACCAATTGTGGTTATTCAGAGTCGACGCGATTCTAGAATTTGCCTTCACAGTAAGTCGTAAGTGAAAACTTCTAACGAATTATGGGTGCACAGCATACCTTGTACAAGGTGTGTAATTACGAGTTACGGACGAACGGGGGGACTATAATCCACTGTTTTCTTCACAGTAGTTAAACGCTGTTTTGAGAGGCTATATCTACAATGGGTGCACCAGTACACAGTTACTCGACCAATGTGTGTATATAGATGTCGGACGACTCTGGTTTCTTCACACATTAACTAAGGAACGGTAATATTTCTTACACAATAGTGTGCACCAGCAAGTTGAGAGTATCCTTTTAACACAACATGTGTTTATTGAGTACGACGATAATTGTGTTCTTCACAGTAGTAAGGGTAATGGTTAAAATCTAACAAATTTGGTGTTGCACAGGTTACGCGTACATATTAGATGAGGTTTTAGAAGTTCGCCCGATTCAAGTGTTCTCATTCAAAATGCAGTATAGTTAGGGTAATCTTGTGTCAATTGTGTTGAACACGTAGTACTCGCTAACCCAATGTGTGATCAGAGTCGATCAGGTGGACCTGTGTTTTCTTAACGTAGTAAGTGTATGGTACAATACTACCATATGTGCTGACACAAATAAAAAACATGATAACTAACGATCAAATGGTTGTAGTTTAGAGTCGGACACGAAATGCGTTTTTTGCCAAATGCGGGCCAAGAAGGATCCATCAGTTGATTCAAAGGGCAAAGTGATGACCAACCATGACGCTGATTGAAAGGCGAGAGTGTCAAGGTAGCCATCGGTATGAAGGAAAGTCCCACTCTCCTCTTCCCTTCTCCCATCCTACCCGAATTGCCTCGAGCTGGAGTGGACTGCAAGACTAGAAGGCGCCCAGGCAACGACGAATACGGGGAATTAAACAAAAGGTGTTTCACACTCACGCGTGGCCCGTCCCCGCTTGCCATTCCATCTCCCTAAGCAAAAAAATAAAACTAGTCTTGCTCAATTTTCCCTCCTAAATGTCTGTTGCGAAACCCTATTCACAATAAGGAAGTAACAGAACCGCAAACTTCGTCTCCCTGTCTCAGACCTGACAACCAATTATAGATAACATAGTAATGCACCACACCAACTTGTTGAGTTGAGTCTCCCGTGATAAACCCCTTCTTCACAGGAAGAGAGTCTCTATGGCCGAAACATGAGACAACTCCGCGTCTCAGCCGTACTCTAACTTTCTATCAACCACCAAACAGTAACAATTGCTCTCATTGAACCTCACCGGTCACGTAGGGTCAGGTGTGTACGGTGTTCTGGGAGGCGGAACAAGAAAAAAAATGAAAAGATTTTTACGACTTCACTTTGTCATGGAAAAGAACATAGTGACACCTGACCTGTGGTTCCGTTATTCCCAGGAACCAATCACACGCTAGTGGAAAAAAGGCACGCCCGCAAGTACGCCACTCCGCCCCTGTTTCCCTCCAGTGTCATCACGCAATGGTCCGCAACTAACCGATCTCCACTCTCTCGGGAACTACTTTCACTTTTAGGTCGTTCCCATTTTTTTTGGTCTTCTTTTGTTCTGTGGGATCTGTGGCCTGGTCTCTTCCCACTTGTACTCCCTGTGCTCCCCTTCTAGTCCGTACGGTATAATCGTTTTCTTCTTTCCCGCACCCTTTGTTCGTCAAGTTTGCCTCCTGATGATTCTTAGGAGGGACGTCACAGTACCTGGCTGTTCTGCTTCTTATGCTTGAGTTGTATGATATTATTCGCTGTATTGCTTCCTTATTTGATTGTCTTTTTTATTAGTTTACTTTGTGTGTGACGTAGGTATTTTAGGACTTGTAAACCAATACACCACCATAAAATCTGTGAC
>JAWQFJ010030241.1:42500-59270 GCA_034096865.1 Theodoxus fluviatilis | reverse complement strand
AGAGAGAGAGCAAAAGAAGAGGAGCTTAGAATGTGTAGGCAAACACAGAATGAATGCACTCCAAGATGAGAAGACACGTGAAGAGAAAGCGAAAGAAGAGAGAACGGCTAAAGAAGAAGGTAGACAAGAAGGGGGGGGGAAAAGATATATGAGGAAAAGCGGGTTAGAAGAAGGAATAAGTAGAAGAACCCGAAGGAAAAGGCGAGGGTGTGAGAGAAAGAATAGAGAGAAGATTGTAGGACCGAAAAAGCCACAGACAAAGTAACGCAGTCCACGAAGATCTGCAGAGAGAGAAGTAATGTGTAGACGTAGAAAGTAGGAAGTTAGCAGACGCAAAGAAGAACGAAGCAAAGAATGAAGAGAGTGATAAAAGGGAAAAGGAGAGTAGATAGATGAAGTAGAAGCAATAGCAGTAAAAACTGGTCCACACACGCCAGAGCGCGAAAAGAGAAAGGAAGAAATGACAGAAAGAACGAGGCAAGAAGAATAAGTAAATTGCACATAGTCGAATCAATAGAAGGTCAGAAGAAGAGCGCAAAGTAGGAGTTCATAGAAAGTAACTGTAAGAGATAAGGGAAGCACAGAGATAATTTGGAATAGATGCACATCCAGGTGAGAAGAAAAGAACGTCAGCAAAAGCAAACAAAAAGCCCATCGAAAACCACCATAATATTATGTTAAAAGAAGAGATCAGAAAGGAAAGGAAGATGAGAAGGAGGAATGAAAGTAGAAAGAATGGGATAGCCCATAAAGCAAGTTACAGAGTAAAGTTAAATAGAAAAGAAATAGTAGAGAGGAAGAAATAGAAAGAAAAGAGAAGGAAAGGAGTATATGAAGGTGGATAAGAAGATTAAAGAAAGGTAAGGAGAACGAAGACAGATGGTAGATGGAAAAGGAAGACAGAGAAAAGACCAGGAGGTAGTGGGGTGAGGAAAAGAGTGGTGTAGATCAAGTTGTAGAGAAGCTGCGAAGGAGAATAGAAAAGAAGAAGACAGTATAATGGGGATAGGAGTTGGATCAAAGATGGAATGTGGACAATAGTTTGATGAGTGTCTTTTATTATTGAGTGTGAAGAGTAAAGGGAAGAAATGATTTTTTGATGTATTTGATAGAGTGCGGTGGGATTCGAAACTATGAGTAGATATGAGCGTGTGAAGAAATAGTACTAGAAAACATATATTGATTGAGGATTACTGGAGCCACGAAAGGGGGAATATGATGTAAGATTTTTTTTTAATCGAGATATGCAAGAATTTGAGAGTGGGATGGAGTGAGAGGTATAAATGAGTAAAAGAAGAGTGGTAAGTGGGGGGATGGAAGGCGAGATGGTCGAAAGAAGTGAAGATGGGTGGGGAGGGGGAACCAAGCAAGGGAGAGAGAGAACGAACAGAAAGTAGAAGAAGGGTGAGAGATTAAACAGCAAAAGAAAAAAGAATAAAGACGAATGAGAGGAAGTAAGTGGAAAAATGGAGATATTCAAAGGGGAAAGGGAAATAGAAATGATTTAAATTATTACAGGAAATATGGCACGAAAAAGACGGCCAACGAGGAGAAATGAGGACCCACCGAAGCAAAAAGAGAACCAGAGCGGAAGACCAGAGCAAGAGCCAATGGTTGTGTTAAGTACGAAGAGAAGCTCAGGAAGGAGACAGAGTAGAAAGAGATCAGAAGGAGACGAATTTCAGAGCTTAGGTTGGAGCTACAGAAAGGATTCCAGAGATGAGATATCCGAGGAACAAAGGGTGCCAGGTGATTGACAAGTTGTTTAGGAGGGGATTGTAGGGGAAACGAGGGAGGATTGGTTGAAGGAATTCTGTTGTAGGAGGAAGTCAGTTAGTAAAAAAGGGAGAACAGACAATTAGCGAATGTATTAGTAGAGATGATAGAAATTGGATATGAAGTTAAGGTAGTAAAAACATCGCTTCCACAAGTAAGAGAGGAAGAAGAGAGATGAGAGAAAAGCCGGCACAGAAGCAGCACGCAGCAGAAGGAGAGAAGAAAATAGGAAGAAAGAAAGAAAAAAAAGGAACGACAGAAGAAAACAAGGCAAGAAGAGAAGAACAAGCAAAAGGAGAAGAGAAGAAGAAGAAAAAGGAAAAGGAAAGAAAAGAGAAGAACAGAAGCAGAGAGAAGAAGACAGAAAGAAGAGAAACAGAGAAAGGAGAAAGAGGAGAAGAAAAAGAGGAAAAAGAAAGAACAAGAAAGCAAGAAGCAAGAAAGGAAAAGGCCGAACCAAGCAAAGAGCAAAAAAAGAAGCAGATAAGAGAAAGGACAAAGGACAAGCAGAGAAAGAGAGAGAGAGAAGAAACCTGAAGAAAGCAGCAGAAGCAGAGTCGAGAAAATGAAACAACGAGTTTAGAAGGCACAAGAGCAAGATGTTTATGCGAAATGGAAAAAAAGAGAAAAGAGAAAGAAAAGAGCAAAGAGAGGAAGAAAAGAAGAAGAAGACAAGGAGCAAACAGAAAGAAGAAAAAAGAAAACAAAGCAAGGAAAGAAAAAAACGCAAGCAGAAAGAACAGCCAGAGGCAGAGAGAAAAAGGAAACAGCGCAGAGAGGAAGAGGCGAACTACGGAGATGAGAAGGAAGAGAAAGAAAGGAAACAGAGCGCGCAAGAACAGAAGAAAGGAAAAAGAAAAACACAGGAAAAACGAGGAAAGGGCAAACGAGGCAAAAAGAAAACGGGAGCAGCGAAAAAAAAGGAAAAGGCACGAAGCAGAGAAAAAGGAGGAAAAAACTAGCGACAAGTGAGAGACGAAAATAGAGATGAGATGAGAGAAGAGAGAAAGTAACTAGAAGGAAAAAGTAATTAGGTAAAAAAGGAGAAGAAACAGCAAAAGGACACGAAGACAGCAATAAAGAGGAGAGACGAAAGGAGAAGAGCACATGCAAAGACAGAGAGAGACAGAAAAGGAAGAGTAGAAACGAGGACAGAGAAGGAGAGAGAAAGGGAACGGGCAGCAAATACAGCTAGAGCAAAGAAGAGCAAAAGCGAAAAAGAAGGGAACGAAAAAGAAGAAAGAGCGTGAGAGGGTGGAGGAGGGAAAGAACAAAGAAGCTAATGACAAAGCAGAAGCAAGAGCAACAAGAAGACAAGGATTAGGAAGAGGAAAGAGCAAACAGCAACAAAAACTGATCAAAGCGTGCTCACAATAAAGAGAGTAAAAGGCGAAAAGTTGTGCCTTGTTGGGGCAACACAACACGAAATAGACCACGCGCGGTATCATGTCTCGTCGGGGCTTATCACGAGAGTGAATGACTAAAAGAAGAAGAAAGGAGAGAAAGGCGACGAGAAGGAAGACGGTTGCGAACATGAAGACGGTACATGACAGACGCAGGAAAAAGGGACGGGGACGGGGGCAAGACGACATGGGAACGAAAGAGAGAAGAAGAACGAGACGGGTCAGTCTCGAGTCTCGGGGCTACGTTATCGAGAAGAGAAGTGATAGAGTGAATTAAATAAGTGTCCGAATTGGGAAGGTTGATTAAGGTAAGAAGCTCTATTCCATTCCAGAGCTCGGTATATAGAGAAACCTGAGGTGATTCAGATGGCCCAAGACATGTTGTCGACATATAAAGGAAAGGCGAGACGTTAAGACAGATTACGATCAGCAGAAGAAGTGAAAGAAGTATACTGAATGCAAGGAGAAAAGGTATGATAGAAACGTGTTTTTCAATTGAAACTACGCCGAACCACAGGACAAAAAAGATGCAGAGCCAAATTTATAATTGTCCAATATACTTTGCTAGAAGGTACACTGGCCGCGGTGAATGGAGTAGTGAAGATTAAAAATGTATAGACTGGTCACAGGCAGAAAAGGGATAGAACCAAAGAAAGGAATGAGGCAGAACAGACAAGAGAAGAAGGAGAGGTAGCAAAGAGACAAAGAAAAGAAGAGGACAAAGGGCCAAAGGAAAAAGCACAGGAAGGGGAGAGTAAAACACTCAGAGGCGTTTGGGACCGATGCTTTGAATGCTATTAGAGAAAATCCTATTTGCCGTTCATGATATATTTGTAGGAAATTCAGTTAGATGGGCGAGGTATGGACGGGGGGGACACGGTGGCTTGAGGAGCAGGGAGTTTGTGTGGGGATAGGAGGTAGGGGGTCACACAACCCCCCCGTGAGTTGGGAGAGGGTGCGGTAGGAGAGGTCGGGGGTTCCGATGAGTGAAGGTTTTCGGGAGTGCGGCGGATTTTGGGGGAGCGGAAGGGGGTATGTTACAAGAAGGAAGGCAGAAGAGAAACACAAGAAGCAAAATTTCACAGACAGCAGACGAGCGCAGAACAGAAAAGACAAGAACGAATGAAAGAAATTCAGAGGAAGCCAGCAGAAAAGAACCAGGCCAGATGACAGAACAGACACAAGCCAGAGTGCAGAAAACCAGAGCACAGCAACGAATTGAAGGTAATTAGTTTTTAGAACTCGGGTTCTTCAAGCGCGTTCGAAGCGTTTCAAAACAGCGCCGCTACCCGCAAGCGGAGCCAACGACCTCGTTAGACTCCGAGGGGAACCGGGCGACGCGAGGATCATTGGGTATCAATGTGATGTGACACGAACACCAGCGAACTAGGCATCTACACTGGAGAAGCGGCTCCCGGTGATGTGAAATGTCCCCGCTTGTTTTGAGTTTGCCAGCTGAGCTGCAGTACGAAAATGCTAGTATGTTTTAGTTTTATTTTGGCCTATACCGTCCTTTTAAGGGTACTCTTTCCTCGTGGTATCTTTGCGGCATCCACAAAAAAAAAAAAATTCGCGCATATCACCAAGCCCGTTCTCTCTCGTGTCCGTTCAGCACATGAACAGCTTCCTCCAAAATTTCCTAAAACTGTAAGTACAAAATATTGACGTGAGGTTGTCTATTGTCGAGCGTTAGTTTTAAGTTTCAAAGCCCCCACTGTTCTGGAACTCTCTGCCGAGACTGCGCTGACGTGACGCACCCCCGTTAGAGCTATTTTGTAAGTCGGCAACTGAAGACTCATATGTTTCGACTGGCTTTTGCTTGATCAATAGGTTTTTTCCCTCATGATCATGTATGGTGTTGTTGATCCATATCTCAAGTCTGTAAGTTGGATTATGTGTTGTATTTATGTGGGTAAGACTTGTTGATGAATGTCTGCGTTCGGTTGATGAATGTGGTAATGTCAAAGCGCATTGAGTGTACAAAAGTGCGCATCAGACAAATGCTTATTCTTTCTTATACTATCTATCTATCTATCTATCTATCTATCTATCTATCTATCTATCTATCTATCTATCTATCTATCTATCTAATCTATCTATCTATCTATCTAATCTATCTATCTATCTATCTATCTATCTATCTATCTATCTATCTATCTATCTATCTATCTATCTATCTATCTATCTATCTATCTATCTATCTATCTATCTATCTATCTATCTATCTATCTATCTATCTATCTATCTATCTATCTATCTATCTATCTATCTATCTATCTATCTATCTATCTATCTATCTATCTATCTATCTATCTATCTATCTATCTATCTATCTATCTATCTATCTAATCTATCTATCTATCTAATCTATCTAATCTATCTAATCTATCTAATCTATCTATCTATCTATCTAATCTATCTAATCTATCTAATCTATCTAATCTATCTAATCTATCTAATCTATCTAATCTATCTAATCTATCTAATCTTTCTATCTACCGGTATCTATCTATCTATTTATTTATTATAAAATGATATGATGAGTGATTATGATGTTGGAGTTGGAATGGTAGTAATAATGATATCGATGGCAATATGATACGGTTATGATGTGATGATAACAAGGTTGAGGAGGGTATTGTAACTATGATTACGTGAAGACATTGTCAGAAAAATGCTGTTGATAATGATGTTTTGTGTAGTAATTATGATGTATGACAATTAAAATCTATAATTAAAAAAAGACTAGCGCTTTAAGCAAAGTATTTACTCACAGCCTAAAGACAGGATGGGAAGTGTGGGCAGAAGAACACAACATACTATTTGAGGAACAAGATGGTTTCAAAAAAATATATAATACAGCTGACAACATCTTTATAGTGCATTCCTGAGTCCAAAAATACTTAAACAGAGGACGAAAACTGTATGTTGCACTTGTAGATTTTACTAAAGCTTTGATTCGGTGAATTGAGATGTTGTATGGAGAGTTTCGAGCGAGTATGGTATATATACAAACATGCTGAATATGCTGAAGTCAATATACCGCCATGTTGACTGCTGTGAACGATGGAACGGTCGTTTCACGGACTGGTTTACATTATCCTGCATCGTAAAGCAAAGCTGCCTTTCGATTTGTTTTTTTTTTCATGTGTAATTAATTCAGTGGCCTCTCATGACATTGCACATGGAAAACATGGTGTACAACTGCAGCCTGATAATATACAATGAGATACGCCGTTGTTTGCTGATGTCGTAGCGTTGCTGTCTGACACAGTTGTTGGATTTCAGAATCAACTGACAGTTCTCAAAGAAGCAGCTGTCAAGTTTGGTCTTAGGATAAGTAACAACAAAACTAAAATAAGGGTATTCAGGCGTGGCAGACGCCCAGCGAGACATGGACGTTGAGAGAAAACAGAGCAGAAACGGCCCAAAGCTACAAACATCTTGATATAACTCTGACCGCAACACTATGTTCAAAAGTGTCTCTTACAGACCTAGCAGACAGAGCAAGATTTGGTGTAATTCACATAGTGAACTTGTTAAGGAAAATATTCTGTTTTTCTCCAAAAAATATTGTTCAAAATGTTCGACATGCAAATTCAACCCATTCCGTTATATGGTGCAGAGCTTTGGGGGAACAGAGGCATGTGATCCTATTGAAAAAGTACATACGTTTGCCATACAGAGGATTTTGAATGTGCCCATCGAACTCCCAATTGCATGGTTTATGGAAAGACAGGAACGTGTCCCATTTATATCAACGCCAAAACAAAATGTGTCAAACGTTGGCTTTGGCTGACGAGCTTACCAGATCACCGCTACCTTAAAAGATGTATAAGCTCATGTTAGCAGATAATGAGTAGGGACACACTACTTGGGCTTCAAAAGTCAGAATTCTTCTCTTTGGATTTGGCTTTCATGACGTGTGGTTGATGCAAGGAGTAAGCAATGTCAAGGCATTCATAAAAACGTTCCTGGGAAGAATGCTAGACTGTTATCATATGGAGCGGTCAGACAAAATATACCGTAGTCAAAGATATGAATGATACAGTAAAATTTGAGATAATGAATCCCAACTGTATGGGCCGGTGGCCTAACAAACTATTCGTTCGTTCGTACTGCTTGAAAAATGACAATGTGTTTCCAACAACTCCCATAACGTTTTTGAAGTAAACATCCTGGACTTCTCGATAAATTCTTTCCAATTTGTATACACGAACAGGACAAGGCTGGCGTGCCTACGAGAGAGAGGAGAGAGAGAGAGAGAGAGAGAGAGTTTACAAGGGTAGTGAATTAGGCAGTAGTGCCTTTCTTACATCCAGCCCTTGAGGCAGAATAATCAAATGTGGTAAGAGAGAGAGAGAGATAGATAGAGTAGAGAGAGAGAGAGAGAGAGAGAGATGGGGGGAGAGGGGGAGGAGCTGGGGAAAGGAGGAGGAAAGAAAGAGAGTAAGAGGGTTGGTGAGAGGGTTGGTGAGAGGGAGGGGGGAGGAGGAGAGAGAGAGAGAGAGAGAGAGAGAGAGAGAGAGAGAGAGAGAGAGAGAGAGAGAGAGAGAGAGAGAGATGATATCTGAACGCAGCAGTGTGGATGCCATTCATATGCAGGCAAACATGGCCATGCCATTAGCTTATTCCATCTAGCAGCGGTAACATTGTCCAGACCTTGCCTGGCGCAACAAGCCTCACACTCTCACCTCCAGTTTCCTGTCATACGCGGCGTGCGTACTGTAACATTGTCCATACCTTGTATGGGGCAACAAGCCTCACACTCTCACCTCCAGTTTCCTGTCATACGCGGCATGCGTACTGCGCTCTGTGATGCAAGCTTCATCGCGTATTCCGTGGCTGCGTTCATACGACCCACTCTAGACCCTCGGTCCAGTTCAGAGTACTCTGAAGTTTGTCAACATTAGTCCATATCGTTTTAATAAAAAGGTATGGCCACATTTCCTCTAAAAAGAAGCACGTTCGCAAACAGTTTTAGCAGGAGTGTCTTTTCTTTCTGTAAAGTGCTCAAGAAATCTTTAATGAAGGTTTTATAGTGAAACGCACTTAGCCTGCCATTTTATGTGCTTTTGAAGACCGCACTCTCTCGTGCATAGCATCAACCACGCAACTAAGTACGGAAGTAGTTGAAGGCACTTTCAACGTAACCGTAACAACTAGCGATGCGGTCACTTTCCGTGCTGCAGTTTGGGTGCTGCAGTTTGGGTGCTGCAGTTTGGGTGCTGCAGTTTGGGTGCTGCAGTTTGGGTGCAACAGCTTTCCGTGCTGCAGTTTGGGTGCTGCAGTTTGGGTGCTGCAGTTTGGATGCTGTAGTTTGGGTGCAACAGCTTTCCGTGCTGCAGTTTGGGTGCTGCAGTTTGGGTGCTAGCTGCAGTTTGGGTGCTGCAGTTTGGGTACTGCAGTTTGGGTGCTGCAGTTTGGATGCTGTAGTTTGGGTGCAACAGCTTTCCTTGCTGCAGTTTGAGTGCTGCAGTTTGGGTGCTGATGTTCGGGTGCAACGGCTTTCCGTGCTGCAGTTTGGGTGCTGCAGTTTGGGTGCTGATGTTTGGGTGCAACGGCTTTCCGTGCTGCAGTTTGGGTGCTGCAGTTTGGGTGCTGCAGTTTGGGTGCAACAGCTTTCCGTGCTGCAGTTTGGGTGCTGCAGTTTGGGTGCTAGCTGCAGTTTGGGTGCTGCAGTTTGGGTGCTGCAGTTTGGGTGCTGATGTTTGGGTGCAACAGCTTTCCGTGCTGCAGTTTGGGTGCTGCAGTTTGGGTGCTGCAGTTTGGGTGCTGCAGTTTGGGTGCTGATGTTTGGGTGCAACGGCTTTCCGTGCTGCAGTTTGGGTGCTGCAGTTTGGGTGCTGCAGTTTGGGTGCAACAGCTTTCCGTGCTGCAGTTTGGGTGCTGCAGTTTGGGTGCAACAGCTTTCCGTGCTGCAGTTTGGGTGCTGCAGTTTGGGTGCTGAAGTTTGGGTGCTGAAGTTTGGATGCTGAAGTTTGGGTGCTGTAGTTTGGGTGCTGCAGTTTGGGTGCAACAGCTTTCCGTGCTGCAGTTTGGGTGCTGCAGTTTGGGTGCTGAAGTTTGGGTGCTGAAGTTTGGATGCTGAAGTTTGGGTGCTGTAGTTTGGGTGCTGAAGTTTGGGTGCTGAAGTTTGGGTGCTGAAGTTTGGGTGCTGAAGTTTGGGTGCTGAAGTTTGGATGCTGAAGTTTGGGTGCTGAA
Source organism: Theodoxus fluviatilis (assembly GCA_034096865.1). NCBI lineage: Eukaryota > Metazoa > Mollusca > Gastropoda > Cycloneritida > Neritidae > Theodoxus > Theodoxus fluviatilis. The sequence continues at coordinate 49,887 of JAWQFJ010030241.1, read as the reverse complement.
GTTTGGGTGCTGCAGTTGGGGTGACGCAGTTTGGGTGCAACAGCTTTCCGTGCTGCATTGTGGGGGTTGCAGTTGAACTATTTCCCCTAGCGAGTTCACTTCACTTGTGTTTTGGTACGGACATGCTGAGCATTACTCCACCTCGTCTTCAAACCATGCCTTTCACTATCGTTCTACCAAGTCTTCCATTCATGCCTTTCACTATCGTTCTACCAAGTCTTCCATTCATGCCTTTCACTATCATTCTACCAAATCTTCCAACCATGCCATTCACTATCATTCTACCAAGTCTTCCAACCATGCCATTTACTATCATTCTACCAAGTCTTCCAACCATGCCATTCACTATAAATCCACCAAGTCTTCCAACCATGTCATTTACCATCATTCCATCAAATCTTCCAATCGTGCTATTTAGTATCATTCCATCAAGTCTTCCAACCATGCCATTCACTATCATTCCACAAAGTCTTTCAACCATGCTATTTTCGTACCATGCCATTCACTATCATTCCACCAAGTCTTCCAACCATGCCCTTCACTATTATTCTACCAAGTCTTCCAACCATGCCATTTACTATCATTCCACCAAGTCTTCCAACCATGCTATTCACTATCATTCTATCAAGGCTTCCAACCATGCCATTCACTATCATTCCACCAAGTCTTCCAACAATGCTATTCACTATCACTCTACCAAGTCTTCCAATCATACCATTCACTATCATTTCACCAAATCTTCCAACCATGCCGTTCACTATCATTCCATCAAGCCTTCCAACCATGCCATTCACTATCATTCCACCAAGTCTTCCAACCATGCCATTTACTGTCATTCCACCAAGTCTTCCAACCATGCCATTCACTATCATTCCACCAAGTCTTCCAATCATGCCGTTCACTATCATTCCACCAAGTCTTCCAACCATGCCATTCACTATCATTATACCAAGTCTTCCATTCATGCCATTTACTATCATTTCACTAAGTCTTCCTATCATGCCATTCACTATCATTCCACCAAGTCTTCCAACCATGCCATGCACTATCACTTTACCATGTCTTCCAATCATGCCATTCACTATCATTCTACCAAGTCTTCCAACCATGCCATTCACTATCATTCTACCAAGACTTCCAACCATGCCATCCACTATCAATTTACCAAGTCTTCCAACCATGCCATTCACTATCATTCTACCAAGTCTTCCAAGCATGCCATTCACTATCATTCTACCAAGTCTTCCAACCATGCCATTCACTATCATTCTACCAAGTGTTCCAACCATGCCATCCACTATCACTTTACCAAGTCTTCCAATCATGCCATTCACTATCATTCCACCAAGTCTTCCAACCATGCCATTCACTATCATTCTACCAAGTCTTCCAACCATGCCATTCGATATCATTCTACCAAGTCTTCCAACCATGCCATTCACTATCATTCCATCAAGTCTTCCAATCATGCCATTCACTATCATTCCACCAAGTCTTCCAATCATGCCATTCACTATCATTCCATCAAGTCTTCCAACCATGCCACTGCGTATCATTCCATCAAGTCTTCCAATCATGCCATTCACTATCATTCCACCAAGTCTTCCAATCATGCCATTCACTATCATTCCATCAAGCCTTCCAACCATGCCACTGCGTATCATTCCATCAAGTCTTCCAAGCATGCCACTGCGTATCATTCCATCAAGTCTTCCAAGCATGCCACTGCGCATCATTCCATCAAGTCTTCCAAGCATGCCACTGCGTATCATTCCATCAAGTCTTCCAAGCATGCCACTGCGTATCATTCCATCAAGTCTTCCAAGCATGCCACTGCGTATCATTCCATCAAGTCTTCCAAGCATGCCACTGCGTATCATTCCATCAAGTCTTCTAAGCATGCCACTGCGTATCATTCCATCAAGTCTTCCAAGCATGCCACTGCGTATCATTCCATCAAGTCTTCCAAGCATGCCACTGCGTATCATTCCATCAAGTCTTCCAAGCATGCCACTGCGTATCATTCCATCAAGTCTTCCAAGCATGCCACTGCGTATCATTCCATCAAGTCTTCTAACCATGCCATTCATTATCATTCCATCAAGTCTTTCAACCATGCCATTCATTAATAATTCCATCAAGTATTCCAACCATGCCACTGAGTATCATCCCATCAAGTCTTCTAACCATGCCATTCACTATCATTCCACCAAGTCTTCCAATCATGCCATTCACTATCATTCTACCAAGTCTTCCATTCATGCCATTCACTATCATTCTACCAAGTCTTCCAACCATGCCACTGCGTATCATTCCATCAAGTCTTCCAACCATGTCATTCATTAATCATTCCATCAAGTCTTCCAACCATGCCATTCACTATCACCCTACCAAGTCTTCCAATCATGCCATTCACTATCATTCTACGACGTCTTCCAACCATGCCATTCACTATCATTCTACCAAGTCTTCCAACCATGCCATCCACTATCACTCTACCAAGTCTTCCAACCGTGCCATTCACTATCACTCTACCAAGTCTTCCAATCATGCCATTCACTATCATTCCATCAAGTCTTCCAACCATGCCACTGAGTATCATCCCATCAAGATTTCCAACCATGCTATTTTCCTATTATGCTATTCACCTTCATTCCATCGTCTTCCAACCGTGCCATTCACTATTATTCCACCAAGTCTTTTAACCATGCTATTTTCCAACCATGCCATTCACTATTATTCCACCAAGTCTTCCAACCATGCTATTTTCCTACCATGCTATTCACTATTGTTCCACTAAGTCTTCTAACCATACCTTCTTCTGTTCATGCTGAAAATGTTTCCATCATTTTCGCCTTTTCCACTTCCCAAAAGAGGAAAGCTGCTTATTATAAAATTACATTTACCTAGTCAAAGGTAGGGAAAAAGAAAAAAGAAAAAAAGTGACCGGAGTCTGACCAATTGTATTCTCTCTCGAGAAATGGGGGCCCTGAAGAGGGCCGTTTCCAGAGTAGGCGTAGGCGAGCTTTCGGAGGGGATACTTCTTCTTCAGGCCAAGTGGTAAGGGACTGGCAGGGGTAAGGTTTAAATAGAGGACTTTCAGGTCTGGCGGAGGCTTGTGCAACGCAATTAACGCAATTACCTAGTCAATTCATCTATCGAATCTAATGAAAATGCAAATAACGTAGTGTATCTTCCACGACAAAACGTCCGACACTGGTTTTAGCGTGGCTGCCAGCCAAAGAGGCCCGAGATGTCTACACTGCAGAGTGCTATTTTGGAGGTCTGCACGCTTCTGCCTCCCTTTCCTAATGAGACTTACCGCTTGTTCAGGAGGCGGAGCGATTCAAAGCGCTGCTCAGCGCTGCATGTAATTCACTCCTGAACGGCAATTTTGGGGCGTGATTCCTCAGAAACATCATTTTGGGACTGGAACGGGCTTTATTTGCCCCAAGCGCTCTGTATGTGCGAGTAATGGCAAGTAAGGATGACACAGTAGTAGACTTTATTCATGCAAAATACATTTAAACGTGCATAAACGATGTCTGTGGCAAAAAAAACACTTTCTTCGCGTCTATCAACACAACATGGGGCGCAGAAGATTTACCTCCCCTTTAACAAGTGAAGCGCTGCACTACATCTTAGGTGTTCAGGAGAGGCAAAGAGCGCTCAATTGCCAACATGAAGCGCTCATGCAGCGCGTTGTACTCGTGAACAAGCCTCAGGGGCGGGTTTCAAAATAGGTAGTCGATCTTGTTCGCTAGATCTTGCTTCGCAGTAAGAGCTAGCTAAAAAAGAAACTACCCCAGCGGCGAGCGAAGATCCAAGATGGCGACGACCGAGACTAGGGTTTATGTTTTGTGACGCTTCGACACTGAAAATATTCGATAATTCGTTCTCCACTGACTCATGTGTGCCTTAATTTGTCACCTCGCTGCAATCTCAGCTGGACAATTTAAGTAGATAACGATTTTTTTCTTTATTGTGTGCACGATGTGTGGTTGACGGTGAGAAATCCTGCATTAAGTTCGAATTGAAAATTCTCTCGCAAAGAGACGTAACTCTACATTCTGACCTCCCTTTGCGTAAAGGAAAATCGCTAGTGCGCGGTAGTGTACATAGGGTCTTTGACTGCACTAGGCTCAGGAGTCACTTATTAAGGCATAGGTAGTGGTAATAAAAATGTTCAATTTACACAATAACCTCAAACCTTACCGTAAACCAAGAAAGTTAAAGTTAACCGAAGACTCGTCCAAAAACGTCACTCCTAGTGACACGATGCTCATGTTGTCCGCCATCTTGAATCTCACTAGCTAGGCACCTCTCAAGCTGCCTCGCTCAATCTACGCTCGTCTACGATTGGCTCGCGAGCAAGCAAAGAATGAAACTGCCCAATTGGCGAGATCTGCGTAGATCTACCGAGATCTTCGCATTTTGAAACCCGCCCCTGGCAGGAGCCGCTGTCAAGAGACAGCTGCTGGGTGGGGAGCCAGCCAGTGATTTTGGTAATTGTTCTGACCTGCCACGCTGTTGACCTCACATGTGTTGCGTGCCGGATGTAACGTTGTGCTCATACGTGGAGGCATTGCTGGCAAGTTTGCACTTTCCAATGAAAATATCGCGCTTGCAAGTGGTAAAACATGTTTTCGGCGTGCTTAATTGTGGCAAATTTCTGGCAACCATGCTGTTTCCATTGGAAATGTCACGCTCGCACGTCATGAGCAGCGTTCTGTCGAGTGTCCGCCTAATAGGAACACGTGCTATTTTTTTCATGTCTGTCAGACACTTTCTCGAACAGCCAATCAGATGGGTTCCTGTTCGTGACATACTAGTAGAGATGTGTCCCGGAAAAGGTCTTAATGGCGGCCTAACTTCACTCAATGGACTTTATCCACATATCGAGGCTCTGGGAGTTACTTCCCTTGTTTTCCAGACCAGATTACCGCGAATCTTTCATAATGCTGACTACCAAGAGCTGTGCTTGGGGACTATGTAAAACGGATAATAGATACCCTGAACGCTGTGTTGGCGTCAAATTCATTCCATTTGTGAAACCAGGAAAGAATATGTACCATCTAGATCGTTGCCTTCACTGAATAAAAGCCTGGAATCGCCCAGCTGACCAGTTGAACGTCAACACAATCACGCAGTACTCGTTCATTTGCAGCAAGGTAAGATCTCGCACGACGATTTGATTCAAGGCCTAGTGCAAATTTTTTTATGGTCTGGTCTCAGTGTCACAGAAAATATGATGATTTAATCAATCACTGCTTTAAAAAATAAGTACGTTGCCCTATATTGCCCTATTTTGATCGACATTCTGAGTGAAATAGATCTATTTCGCTGTCCCGGCCGGCGAACTTGTTGCATGTCCGTACGACGTTGTCCTACTTCTGCAACTTAAACCCAGTGATATTTAATGCTCTCACCGATGTAGAAAATAAATGAGTTGCGCTCGATTTAACACATGCGCTACAGTGAATATGCGTAAGTGAAGGAACAGTGTAGCACACATTGATTTGCGTACCCGATTGATCACACGTGGAAGAAACGCTGAAAATGGTCGTTATCGGCAACATTTCCGGACACTGTACCTGAGGTACTCTGTACTCTGTCCGATCGGACAGAGTACCTCAGGTACAGTGTCCGGAAATGTTGCCGATAACGACCATTTCAGTGTAACGTGTTGTACGCGCTGGGTTATGTTAATGCCTTCACCAATGTCGACAATGATTGAATATGAGTTCGATTTAACACACGCATTATAGTGAATATACCCAAGTGAAGAATCATCGTAGCACAAATTGATTCGCGTATCCGATTGATTATTCGTGAAACAAACGTGTTCTACGCTGTTTTGTTAATGGTCTCACCCATGTCGAAAATAATTGAGTTGCGCTCGATTTAACACACGCGCTACAGTGAATAATACGCAAGTGAAGGAACATTGCAGCACACATTGATTTGCGTACCCGATTGATCACATGTGGAAGAAACGTGTTGTACGCGCTGGGTTATGTTAATGCCTTCACCGATGTCGAAAATGATTGATATGAGTTCGATTTAACACACGCGCTACAGTGACTGTATGCAAGTGAAGGAACGTCGTAGCACAAATTGATTCGCGTATCCGATTAATTATTCGTGAAACAAACGTGTTATACGCTGTTATGTTAATGCTCTCACCAATGTCGAAAATGATTGATTTGCGCTCGATGGCTGTAATGCCCACGCCATGCCCCATCAAGTAGGTGCACACATCCACAAAAGAAAAGTCTGGTAAGATACTAATGTCCGAAGATCCAGACAGAAGTGCAGGGTTGGACAACACGAGGTTGCCGTCTCTCAGTTTTTCGCCTATCACTTCAGATCGATCTTCTACACACAACTCGGGATCTACGGGTAAACCCAAGTCCTTGGCTATCCCAACAAGTTCAAGAAGTTCTTGCCTCTTACTCTGACCCACAACCACACCTCTGTCTCGCAAGAAACGTTGCAGTTCGCTCACAGTCACTCGCTTTGTTTCCATTGTCGCCATCTTCGATCATGGTCCTGATTTCAGGGGAGATAACTCGCGTAACACATTCGCTGCTGACTCGTGCATGAGGTCCATTCGAAACTTCTGTGGCTTCTGCTACTTCATCTATCAGTTGCAGGATGTCCTGACGCGTAAATATGAATTTCTTGTACGATTCTACATCACTGTATCTTTCTAATGTGTGCAGTTTCGCGCCACAAAAACTTGTTCTCACAAGGTGTGCAGCAGACTCGATTGAGTTTGAAGAAAATCAAAAGTTAATACCCACCCCACTCCCTGTGTTGCACGACTGGGCGGAGGGAGGAGTTAGTCACGGATCTCGGATGCAATTTCACACCGTGGAGTGTTTTTCTCGTTTTGATTGTGGGAAACTGGTTAGTTGGGGAGTTGTAAATAGAAAGGAATACCACAATATTACAACGAGCACGATGTTACAGGGAAAGATGGAAAGACATATTTCATAACACTCACTCTAGTTTAATTCACGTGGCCTTGTGGTACCGTTGTCGACAACCACGCGGTTGAGTGGGTTGGTTCATTTTCCGGCTGATGGCCTCGTCTTGCTTATTTATATCACGCCACAGTTTTCACTAAACTGTTTTACCGGACACAAAGAAATGCGATGTACTTTCAACAAAACATGCCACGTGTGAGGAGGCCCTTCCCAAGTGTAAACACTTTCGTTTTGTCTGTCCCTGTGAACATTTTAATGACATTCTTTAGGGGTAATTTCCCCTCCGGTCGCCACTGTGCAGCGCCCAGTGACCAGCTTTACTCCTCGGTAGGAGAGACAATTTGGGTTAAGCTTCTTGCCCAAAGACGCAACTCTAGGATCTGTGCAGCTTCCAA
>JAWQFJ010030241.1:7500-40000 GCA_034096865.1 Theodoxus fluviatilis | reverse complement strand
TCTTAAGAAAATCAACTGCCTGCACAGGACATCTTGTCACTGGCCTGTTCTACTGTGCATCGCATTGGAAACGAAAATCAGACCGTAGTCGCTACACGAAAGGCAAGTTTGTACTTCATTTGGACGCCGCGTTTGTTCTGATGTTCAACCTGTATGTACAGCGCGTTACTCTCGGTGATTTTCTGCCATTGAACGTGCATCGCTCTGGCCAAGGTAGGCTGCCGCGTGCCTCTGCAAAATTCTATTTGATGGGAGTCGCTCTGTACGCGTCACTGCTCTTCGCCTGTATAGTGAAACCGTGCCATACGCCCTGTGTCAGCTATGACTTTTCCCTTCATTTGCTTCGGAGCGGTGACATATCCGAAGATCCGGGACCAGAAACTACTCGGGAAACACAGACAGACAAGGCATTTCATAGCTGTGACATTGCCGACAGGCTAGAATCTCTCAGCATGCAAATGGTACAGGGCAACGACAGACTGACCAACATGATATGCGACAGATTTGACAGTCTGCAAAACAAAATTGCCCACACCAAGTCATTTCTAAAGTGGCTGGGAGATCAGCAGGTCGCAATACAGGAAACGAAGAGAAATGCCCAGGCTCAGTATCAGCACCTGATCGAGTGGAGCGAGACTCTGCAGACCGAACAGATGGAGATGAAGGAAAGCTGGGTTATGTGACTAGTGTTTGTATGGATGGTTCGAGTGAGGCAGAGACACATCGAGAGAATCTTGAGCAGCAGATCATCAAGAACAATGTTAGGCTATTTGGGGTTCCAGAACGAGAGAGGGAATCCTATTGGGACTGCCTCCGCACTGTAGTGAGCCTATCGCAAGACGCTGTTCCCCGATGTCGACTGGCGTGAGCGAGACGTCGTGCGTGTTTAGAGAATGGGGGCACGCGACAGTCATCAGAGGTACCCTCCTCCAATCCTCGTGTCTCTGGCTACGTGGTCAGAGAAATTGGCACTCCTGCAGAAAGGCAGAGATTGCCTCAGGTCCAAGGGAGTCAAAATTTCAGCTGAACTCACAAATTGGCAGGTGGGTGTGCTTCGCGATCTTAAGAGACAGGGTAAAGTGTACTTCTTCCGTGGCAATTGGCTGTGCTATAGAGATAGTAACCCGCATGCCTCAACTTCTCGCTCACACGAGCACATGCTGGAGCCGGGAGTGAGCACTCCGGGCACGGTAGCTACACATCTACTGACTACGGCGATGCACAGTACAGGATATTGGGAGGACACCATCAACGCACAAGATCTGTGGTGCAAAGAAATCCCACTACTAAACGCGCTGACCAGTCAGGGTTTTCCCCCCTCGTTTCTCCAGGGGCATAGGCAAGAGTAGAAACAGAGGGATCAACGAGAGGAACCTACTAGCGGTCTCCAACACCGATGGGTATGATTCGGGCATGAGCGTCCTTTAGAGAGAGAGAGAGAGAGAGAGAGAGAGAGAGAAGAGAGAGAGAGAGAGAGAGAGAGAGAGAGAGAGAGAGAGAGAGATGATCCGCAATGGGAAGCCGATGGAACCTTTTGATGTAAAAATTGGGGAGCGACAGGGCTGCCTATTGTCACCAATGATTTTTCTAGTGGTAGTCAACTGGATCGTGGAGAAACTACCACGCCAGAGAAGAGAGGCATCCAGTGGTCACTGACGCAGTTCTTGGAGGACCTGCACTGCGCCGAAGACCTGTTTCATGTCCCAGAAGTGCCAACACATTCTGTACAAGACGGACAGACTGACATAAAAAGCGGCAAAGATTGGATTGACGATCAACATAAGCAAAACAGAGACAATGAGAATGCAGAACAGGCAACAGGAACCTATCGATCATGAAGACATTACCATGAGGGAGCTGAACAGTCACCTATTTACGGAGCGTCGTGTCCACAACTGGCGGAACAGACGTCAAGACGAAGCTGGCAAAGGCAAGACAAGCCTTCAACTTTCTGAAGTGCGTGGGAGTCCATTGCCCTCTCCATTCCCGGCAAGCTTCGACTTGTGAATAGCAATGTCAAGACCGTCCTGCCGTATGGCTCTGCGTCGTGGCGAGTGTATGTCACCGCCTGTCAGAAACTACAGACCTTCACTAAAAGATGCGTAGGAACCTTCATGCAAATTAGGCACCCTCAGATGATGACCAACTAGGAACTCTGTCAGAAAACCCAGGAGGAGCCCGTCGTCCAGCAGACGACCAGACGAATGTGGCGACGGAGCAGCCGCACGCTGTGGAACCCGGTTGAAAATATGACACGCCAGGCTCTGGAATGGATTCCCCAAAGAAAAATCCAAGTAGGCCTCCCAAAGGAGACCTGGCTGAGATCCTGCATGGAAAAGTGAAGATGGCAGGGTCATTCTTAGGAGCCGAGAAGAAAACCGCTCAAAATCGAGTTCGACAGAGGACAGCTGTTGAAGACTGCTGTTGAGGCCCTATGTTTTACATGAACCTCAAGGTATGAGTAAGTAAGAAACGTGAAATGCTGAGAACAAGAAAGTAGTCTTAATTAGACACCCTTAGCTTCATAAACAAACAAACAAACACACACACACACACGCCTATACAGAGGGAGCAGGAGAGGCTACATTAGAAGCACCAAGTGAGAAAACCGTTGTCATACAAAGATCAACAAAAAAGAGGAGACCATTTCATTGGGGGACAAAAAGGTTGTTTTGCCGTAGGCAAGCCAAGGGTGGTCATGGAACTGGACTCACCTGAGATTGCAGGAGCTGTGGCAAGTCATCATTTGTCAGAGAGGCGAGTGCCGGGCATGCAATCCACGCTACATCCACAGGGCAAATTTCACCTTCAGACACAGGCAGCGAACTTCCCCGACCTTTTCAACTCAGGTAGTTTCCAAAACGGAGAAGGCCGAGCCTATTGCTGGAGCCTCAGCTGTGGTTTCCTCACAAGCAAAGGCTCTGGCTTGAAAAGGAACAACTTCGCTCCTGCTATCTCTCGTTATGCCCTACTTCTGCTGTGCCCGTTGCTACAGAAACGGTTTCTTCAGACGTCCACGGGTAGAACTGGGGCCTGCAAGGAGCAAAGGCAACTAGTTGCAGCGACTGCCGTACAATGAGTGATAGTCCGGACCACAGCAAGCAGCTTTTAAGCAAGCCCCACTCAGGCGCGCAGCGTGCCAAGTCCGAGCGTGGTGAACATCGACCCACGGCCTCCGCTGTGCAGAGGAGAGGGAACTTCTGTCGGGGGCAACGCCAGCCTGACTGCCATATGCAACGTCCCCTCAGAAAGCGTTCCCTCGTGCGTGGAAAACAGTGGGCGGGAGCAGTACAACGAGTGATGGTTGGCGTTCGGACAGAGAGAAACAGAGAGACAGACAGAGAGACAGAGAGATAGACAGACAGACAGACAGACAGAGAGACAGAGAGACAGTCAGACAGACAGACAGACAGACAGACAGACAAGACAGAAAGACAGAAAGACAGACAGACAGACAGACAGACAGACAGACAGACAGACAGACAGACAGACAGACACAGACAGAGACACAGACAGACAGAGACACAAACAGACAGAGAGAGACTCATACAGAGACACATACAGACAGAGAGAGACATAGACAGACAGAGAGAGACACAGACAGAGAGACACAGACAGACAGAGAGAGACACACAGACAGAGAGAGAGACACAGACAGACAGAGACAGAGACAGAGACAGACAGACAGAGACACAGACAGAGAGAGACACAGACAGACAGACAGACAGACACACACACACACACACACACACACACACACACAGACAGACAGACAGAGACAGACAGACAGAGACAGACAGACAGACAGACAGACACACAGACAGACGGACGGACGGACGGACGGACGGACGGACAGACAAACAAACAAAAAGAACGATTTATTGGGTACTCTTCCGGTCTATAGTTTAAGAATGCCTTCCTTATGGTCTAAGAGAGACAATCGCGTATTGTCTATATCATTGTTGATTACCGCTTACTTCCCTTGTTTGTACATCCGGGTCAGTCTTGAACGCAGCACATGTCTCGCCATGGCAGTTGTCCAGAGAAGACAGAAAGGGGGAGACAGAGAGATGTATAGAAAGAGAAGGGGGAGAAAGTGAGGAGGGAGAAAATGGGAGGAATTGATTAGGTGTTTACCGAGCAGAAAAGTTGGGGGAAACCAATCAAGTTTATCAGATGGGTCTTCCTAGCTAGTCCTGTTACTGCCGATGGCAGTCTTTTTAGGTCATTGCTGCCATACCACACCATGATGAAAGTCTGAAGGGGAATATTATATGGTGCAAATTCACTCCCCCGTGTTCTCCCCTGTAGGTCGGAGGTAAAAAAAAGATCCCTACGCGATTCGTTCCGAATAGCTCGGGGAAACGGAGTCTGGACTTGGTCGGTTTTCAACCTGCGAGAGTGGATTGGATTGCAAGCGGCTTTTCACAGATACGAAGGAGACCCGCCCACAAAGCATGGCTGATCCGTCCGTTCACACCCTCGATGTGTAGGCAAGTGGAGCGCACAACAGACGGGGCTATGGCAGGGCGTCGGCCTCACGGCAGGAGAGCGTGGGCTGTCTGTGTCACTGTTGACGTTCCACTGCCAGCCTCCCAACCGCTTTCCAGGCTCCGATTTCAGGCTGGGGTTGTGGAGCTGTGCAATATGTCATCGGGAAAAGCCTGCACTGACCTGGATGTGCTTGAAGCCACGAGACTGCCATCAATCAAACACAAGTCCGCCAAGAAAACAGTGCTGGCACCTGTTGCCAGGATTTCTCCCTTCAACACGGAAATAGCCTATGTAAGGCCGACGGGTAGTGATAAAAATTCCTTCAAAAGAGTTACACAAAAATTTTATTCCAGTTAGAAACGCTCTTACAGCAAAGTAGAAGCAAAAACTGAATATTAAACGTTATTAAAGTTTACTTCTGTAACAAGGTAGCAGAACCCTTCCGGGATTCTGGGCTGCTTCCACTTCCTGTCCTGTTTTATGTCTTGTTAGCACTGCTGCCCTGCTCTTTCACCGTTCCTACTTTCCCACAGTCTCAGATTCCAGACACGTCCCCCTCAGGCTGATATCCCAGACTTGGCCTCTCTTGGCAGGCAGTGCCCTGTTCTACCCCCCACCTCCCACGAATTCCTGCCCCCCTCCCCTTCCCCCCTTCTCTGTCCTGGGCTGTGGCGGTCAGCACTCTGCTGCCCTGCCCCCTAGCCAGATCCAGGCATCCCACACCTGCCCGCTCTTGGAGTGCCGGGGCCCTCTCCTACCCCCCACCTCCCACGCATGTGACACTTCCCCGGAACCCGACGTTTTCCGGGTTTGAACGCACCACGACAACAGGCAGAATCTAGCGCGCGTAACTGACCAATGAAAAGAGAGCTTACAAAAAGATGCCCGGCAAGTACCAAGCTACTTCGGTGCTCTAGCTACAGTAGTAAAAGTATATATGTAATAGTAACATATAGGAAAATATAGGACCGGTTTATAAATCTGGTATTCGGGTAATGCTGATCGGGTTTTACCGATAGCGCTCAGCCTAGGCCCCACCCGCCACCCCGCCTGACTGACTTAGCCTGTCCAGGGAGTTTCACCTAAACCCGGACGCGTTACTTTTTGTCACGTTTGTGTCCAACATCAGCGTCGGGCCCTGGAGTTAGGGCGTAGGGACCACCCGTTGAGAGTCAAACGTGGGATGGAGTTAGAATATAAAGCTTCACCCGTTATTGATAAAAACTATACGGCTACGGAACCTGCCGCCATGTTGCGCCAGATTCTGCCTATTTTCACCCTAGTGACAGCTTGTGTTCAGCCAAATTTAGGAGATTCTGAGATTTCCACATTTCCTGATTATAGGATTGCTTTTTTATATTAGATTTGTCAGACTCCAGGATGCAGTCAATAAAAGAGTCTTTGGGAACTGACTATGTCCCTCTGTGCCTCCGTCTTCCATAGCTTAGGAGGTAGAGGAAAAGTTTCCACCCTGCCTTCTGTAGCCCCGGCGACAACGTTGGTCATTCGTGTGTAATGAGGTGCACCTATTACCATCACCGAGTGTATTGTACATCTACTGTGTTCATGTCATAAGGTGCACCTATCACCAAGTGTATTTTACGTCTGCTGTGCTCATACTCTATTTAGTTATCTCCACTGCTGTATCTTCCCAACCCCCTATCCTCGGGCTAGTGAACCGCTCCCCTCAGTTTGTGGAAGTGCCAGATTGTCAGCACCCACCCACACCTCTCTGCCCTCCCCTCCCCCCCCCCCTGTCTCTCTCCATAATTAACCCCCTCCCCGTCCTTGCGTGGGCTGTGGTCTGATTGTTCCTGCGGCTGCCCTGTGGATCACTGCTCTGTAGATTGTTGTCGGCACCCACCCACGCATCTATCTGCCCTCCCCCCTGTTTCTCTCCATAGCTACCCCCCTCTCCTCTTTTGCAGGAATAAGAGAACTTCCGCCCTTTGCCTGAACGCCTCCCGGAAGTGAATCCTTCCGGTTCTGCTTTGTTCCTACTCCTCCTGTCCATCCAGATAAATAGAGACTGCGGGTGCTTGCTTAGAGAGACCCGATTACACCAGGGTGAGAGACAGACCCCATTCCATCTGGGTGAGAGAGAGACCCCATTACACCAGGGTGAGAGACAGACCCGATTACATCTGGGTGAGAGATAGACCATTTTACCACCAGGGTCCAGAAGTTTATGTACTAAGAACTTGTAACGACGGCCAATAAAGAGTGGAAAGTAACTCGACTTTGCCCCTGCGTCTTACTTGACTCCAACCTTACCACCGACCACCACACATGCCACTACATTTTAAAGCGCAGCATTAAGACGTATAAACGTTTAATATATTTTCACAAATGGAGGATGTTTAGTTATATCAGAGAGAGAATTTGAATGTAAAAATCTCAGCACTGCCACGGTATAGGGGTGGCGCTCCACCTCAATGTGCCTCAGTCAGCCCGAGTCTGCATGCGGGGCACTCTGGGGGAGGCTCGGACCGCAACAAATAAGAATGAGTGACAAATGAAAGGCCGATCCGGGACCAACAGACAACCTCGTCTCTTCTCGATAGAGAGGGCGAGGCCTGGCGCTTCCCCCTGGCAGGCGATACTACGTGCAACTAGTTAGTCACTCTGTCGTCCCAGTCAACCATCCACACACTGAAAATATATCTGGAAGTATGGGGCCTGAGGTCGCTCGCGGGTGCCCTTCCAGGGAAAGGAGGGGAAGAGAGGGCAGACTTGGCAGCTTGACCCCCCCCCCTCTCGTTCCTCGTGGCTGGGTACCCATCATGCAGAAGGCGACCTCAGAGCCCCCGAAATATATTTTACCCTGTACAATTAAGTTGTGTTCATTATTTATATTTAATTAATACCTTTAAAGATTTTTAAGATGAAAATTTGCGCTTGCACTCACCGCGTATTTAAAGCGACTCCTCATTCACCACATCTGTTTTGGCTCTGTTTAAGCGTCACCTGCGGTAAGCACAAAAGATAAGTCATGTAGATGGTGAAAGACAGGTGCCAGACGTAGATGGTGAAAGACAGGTGCCAGAAAGGGAGGATAGAGTCGTCTACCCCGCAGAGCCTGCAGTACAGAGAGCGAGACGGAAAGCACGAGGGCCCTCCGCACTCGACTGTCTTTGACGACGTCAAGGATCATCTGTCCTGCACGCAGCTCTGCAGAGTAGACAGAAGCTCCATCTGGCAAACGGACAAAAAGTGATGGCATCGCGGGAGTAATGGCTGCCGCCAAACGACTGCTATCCCTTGACTCGTCATTATAAACCAGTTGAATCTGTAAAATTATCTAAAAACTCCCGGAATTTATTTATCAAAACACAGGGCAAAGCATTACTTTAAATAACCCACTAGATGAGTAAAAAATCACACAAGCCTTAGAAGTGAGCCACAGTGGAGGCAGATACAAAAGACAAGTAAACGATTTTGTCCAGCTGAAGATTTACCGCAGTGATGTTCTCCTCAGCTCGTATCCCCAACGGGAAACTAATGCTGGGCTTGGACGCTAAAAGGGACAGAAACCTCGGTGGACAACCCAAGAATACGTCGAATTGGACGGATTAGAACACAACTGCACAACGTAATGCAACAAAACCTTCTGCCGACGTAGAGTAAGCGAGGGTTCGCATACCTCAGCAAAAAACTGTCGACAAGAGAGGTGCGCCCTGATGGCTTATTGGGTCAAGCATCAACAAGTACGACTTGCGAGCTGAGAAAGTCGCAAAACAACTACAGTCAAGCTTAGATCTTACCAAGGCACGATGGAGTCGTAATAAAACATTGTTATCTTCTTTCCAGTGGGAGTGAGCAACAACTGAGAGGTTGAGTGCCTTCGCACATTTCACACGTACATGTAAATGTCTGAGGTAGGCTTTAAGAATCAGCCGCCTGTCGAAGAGGATGCCAAGAAACTTAGTTTCCTCCACGACCGGAAGAGGAACCCATCTATAAGTGAGACGCGATGTCGGCCGAAATGCATGCAGACAGTTTTCGAGGAATCACCTTAAAGCCGTTCAAATCTGACCAATTAACAAGGCAACTGAGAGAGAATTGAGGCTGCATATGGAAAAAAATCCATGCTCTCGGCATGATATACGATTTAATAATAATCATCTGCACATAAAAAGGAGTGATCTCCGGATGGTAGCAGTTCACAGTTCTATTCATTTTAACACTAAGCAGTGTGACACTTAAAATAATGCCAGGAGGGACGTTATTTCCTGGAAAAAGGAGGATAAAGAACAGCCTGACTCTGAACAAACGATCATACAGGAATTGAAAAATAAATTGGGGTAGTCGACCCTGGAGGCGTGGATAATGGATAAAATGCCTTATCTCACACTGGAGCAATGGCTTGGGCAGCGGCTTGAGTATCTGATGGTGAATGCCATCAGTTCCAGGAGAAGTGTCATGGGCGTCTCTCAGGGAGTCGAGAAGCTCCTGCAGAGAACAGGGAAATTGTGAACCTCCAAGTTGTCAGATTCCAACCTAAGGCAAACCTTTTCCTGCATTTCCTTGTTCCGTTACAACAGGAAATAGACGAATCCCGGGAAAGGTAGACGTTAAAATATCAGCGTTTTCAGATGTCGAGTCAACTGTTTTCCTGTGGTGGAGTGGAGGAGGCAAGGCTTAGATGGTAGATGGGTCCAGGCATGAGTCAAAATTGTTGCTGCTTTCCACAATTTTATTTTTCACCCATGGATACAGGAGCTGCTAGCTGGTCCAAGGCCGGATGGTAATGGCTTAGACTAATCCAAGACCGTGGTGACAGTGGTCTCTCCCTTAGATGGGATGGGGTCTCTCTCCACCTGCCGACAGTCCCTCCTTATCAAAGAAATGCACGGACGCCAGGAGAGTCAGGCTTGGGATTGGCCGTCTCGATCTCAGCCTGTCTCTGGGTTGTGTTTTCCTATTGATCGAAAAAGGCTTATTGCTGCCTTATACTTACCGAAATTATTCATACCAAGTGTTGCCTCGATAAGCACAACAAAGTGAATCGAATGAATATAGCACAATTGAAATCAGATATCTTAATTCAGAGAAAACTTCAAATTTGTCTCTTATATTTAACAATTTACTTGGCGAGCCAGGACGACAGGAGGGAACTGTCCCCAGTCACATGTGAAGTCCAGTAAACAAAAGATGGAAAAGACCTCTCTGCAACCCTCCCGAACTGATAAGCTACATAGTAGGCTTGTCTAACAACGTGCATCTGCAACACAGGATACATGATAGAGTGAAGAGAGTGGGGCAGCCTGTCTTGCAGTAGGTGTTGATACATGGAGGTACCACGCTGTGCAAGGCAGCCTGTCTTGCAGTGGATGTTGGTACATGGAGGTACCACGCTGTGCAAGGCAGCCTGTCTTGCAGTGGGTGTTGGTACATGGAGGTCCCACGCTGTGTAGGGCAGCCTGACTTGCAGTGGGTGTTGGTACATGGAGGTCTCACGCTGTGAAGGGCAATCTGTCTTGCAGTGGGTGTTGGTACATGGAGGTCTTACTCTGTGTATGGCAGCCTGACTTGCAGTGGATGTTGGTACATGGAGGTATCACCCTGTGTATGGCAGCCTGACTTGCAGTGGGTGTTGGTACATGGAGGTATCACCCTGTGTATGGCAGCCTGACTTGCAGTGGGTGTTGGTACATGGAGGTCTCACGCTGTGTAGGGCAGCCTGTCTTGCAGTGGGTGTTGGTACATGGAGGTATCACGCTGTGTAGGGCAGCCTGACTTGCAGTGGGTGTTGGTACATGGAGGTCTCACGCTGTGAAGGGCAATCTGTCTTGCAGTGGGTGTTGGTACATGGAGGTCTTACTCTGTGTATGGCAGCCTGACTTGCAGTGGGTGTTGGTACATGGAGGTATCACCCTGTGTATGGCAGCCTGACTTGCAGTGGGTGTTGGTACATGGAGGTCTCACGCTGTGTAGGGCAGCCTGACTTGCAGTGGGTGTTGGTACATGGAGGTCTCACTCTGTGTAGGGCAGCCTGTCTTGCAGTGGATGTTGGTACATGGAGGTATCACCCTGTGTATGGCAGTCTGTCTTGCAGTGGATGTTGGTACATGGAGGTATCACCCTGTGTAGGGCAGCCTGAACTGCAGTGGGTGTTGGTACATGGAGGTCTCACGCTGTGTAGGGCAGCCTGACTTGCAGTGGGTGTTGGTACATGGAGGTCTCACCCTGTGTATGGCAGCCTGACTTGGAGTGGCTGTTGGTACATGGAGGTCTCACGCTGTGTAAGGCAGCCTGACTTGCAGTGGGTGTTGGTACATGGAGGTCTCACCCTGTGTATGGCAGCCTGACTTGAAGTGGGTGTTGGTACATGGAGGTCTCACGCTGTGTAGGGCAGCCTGACTTGCAGTGGGTGTTGGTACATGGAGGTCTCACGCTGTGTAGGGCCGCCTGACTTGCAGTGGGTGTTGGTACATGGAGGTCTCACTCTGTGTATGGCAGCCTGTCTTGCAGTGGGTGTTGGTACATGGAGGTCTCACCCTGTGCAAGGCAGCCTGACTTGGAGTGGGTGTTGGTACATGGAGGTATCACCCTGTGTAGGGCAGCCTGTCTTGCAGTGGGTGTTGGTACATGGAGGTATCACCCTGTGTAGGGCAGCCTGACTTGCAGTGACTGTTGGTACATGGAGGTCTCACGCTGTGTAGGGCAGCCTGACTTGCAGTGGGTGTTGGTACATGGAGGTCTCACGCTGTGAAGGGCAGCCTGACTTGCAGTGGGTATTGGTACATGGAGGTCTCACGCTGTGTAGGGCAGCCTGTCTTGCAGTGGGTGTTGGTACATGGAGGTCTCACGCTGTGTAGGGCAGCCTGACTTGCAGTGGGTGTTGGTACATGGAGGTCTCACCCTGTGTAGGGCAGCCTGTCTTGCAGTGGATGTTGGTACATGGAGGTCTCACCCTGTGTAGGGCAGCCTAAACTGCAGTGGGTGTTGGTACATGGAGGTCTCACCCTGTGTAGGGCAGCCTGACTTGCAGTGGGTGTTGGTACATGGAGGTCTCACCCTGTGTAGGGCAGCCTAAACTGCAGTGGGTGTTGGTACATGGAGGTCTCACGCTGTGTAGGGCAGCCTGACTTGCAGTGGGTATTGGTATATGGAGGTCTCACTCTGTGTAGGGCAGCCTGACTTGCAGTGGGTGTTGGTACATGGAGGTCTCACCCTGTGTAGGGCAGCCTGACTTGGAGTGGGTGTTGGTACATGGAGGTATCACCCTGTGTAGGGCAGCCTGACTTGGAGTGGGTGTTGGTACATGGAGGTCTCACGCTGTGTAGGGCAGCCTGACTTGCAGTGGGTGTTGGTACATGGAGGTCTCACCCTGTGTAGGGCAGCCTGACTTGGAGTGGGTGTTGGTACATGGAGGTCTCACGCTGTGTAGGGCAGCCTGACTTGGAGTGGGTGTTGGTACATGGAGGTCTCACCCTGTGTATGGCAGCCTGACTTGGAGTGGGTGTTGGTACATGGAGGTCTCACGCTGTGTAGGGCAGCCTGACTTGGAGTGGGTGTTGGTACATGGAGGTCTCACCCTGTGTATGGCAGCCTGACTTGGAGTGGGTGTTGGTACATGGAGGTCTCACGCTGTGTAGGGCAGCCTGACTTGCAGTGGCTGTTGGTACATGGAGGTCTCACTCTGTGTATGGCAGCCTGTCTTGCAGTGGATGTTGGTACATGGAGGTCTCACTCTGTGTATGGCAGCCTGTCTTGCAGTGGATGTTGGTACATGGAGGTCTCACTCTGTGTATGGCAGCCTGTCTTGCAGTGGATGTTGGTACATGGAGGTCTCACGCTGTGTGGGGCAGCCTGTCTTGCAGTGGGTGTTGGTACATGGAGGTCTCACCCTGTGTAGGGCAGCCTGTCTTGCAGTGGGTGTTGGTACATGGAGGTCTCACCCTGTGCAAGGCAGCCTGACTTGGAGTGGGTGTTGGTACATGGAGGTATCACCCTGTGTAGGGCAGCCTGTCTTGCAGTGGGTGTTGGTACATGGAGGTCTCACCCTGTGCAAGGCAGCCTGACTTGGAGTGGGTGTTGGTACATGGAGGTATCACCCTGTGTAGGGCAGCCTGACTTGCAGTGACTGTTGGTACATGGAGGTCTCACTCTGTGTAGGGCAGCCTGACTTGCAGTGGGTGTTGGTACATGGAGATCTCATGCTGTGTAGGGCAGCCTGTCTTGTAGTGGGTGTTGGTACATGGAGGTCTCACGCTGTGTGGGGCAGCCTGACTTGCAGTGGGTGTTGGTACATGGAGGTCTCACGCTGTGTAGGGCAGCCTGACTTGCAGTGGGTGTTGGTACATGGAGGTATCACCCTGTGTAGGGCAGCCTGACTTGCAGTGGGTGTTGGTACATGGAGGTCTCACGCTGTGTAGGGCAGCCTGACTTGCAGTGGGTGTTGGTACATGGAGGTCTCACGCTGTGTAGGGCAGCCTGACTTGCAGTGGGTGTTGGTACATGGAGGTCTCACGCTGTGTATGGCAGCCTGTCTTGCAGTGGGTGTTGGTACATGGAGGTCTCACGCTGTGTAGGGCAGCCTGTCTTGCAGTGGGTGTTGGTACATGGAGGTCTCACGCTGTGTAGGGCAGCCTGTCTTGCAGTGGGTGTTGGTACATGGAGGTATCACCCTGTGTAGGGCAGCCTGACTTGGAGTGGGTGTTGGTACATGGAGGTCTCACTCTGTGTATGGCAGCCTGACTTGCAGTGGCTGTTGGTACATGGAGGTATCACCCTGTGTAGGGCAGCCTGTCTTGCAGTGGATGTTGGTACATGGAGGTATCACCCTGTGTAGGGCAGCCTGACTTGCAGTGGCTGTTGGTACATGGAGGTCTCACGCTGTGTCAGGCAGCCTGACTTGCAGTGGGTGTTGGTACATGGAGGTCTCACCCTGTGTAGGGCAGCCTGAACTGCAGTGGGTGTTGGTACATGGAGGTCTCACCCTGTGTAGGGCAGCCTGAACTGCAGTGGATGTTGGTACATGGAGGTCTCACGCTGTGTAGGGCAGCCTGTCTTGCAGTGGGTGTTGGTACATGGAGGTATCACCCTGTGTATGGCAGCCTGACTTGGAGTGGCTGTTGGTACATGGAGGTCTCACCCTGTGTATGGCAGCCTGACTTGCAGTGGGTGTTGGTACATGGAGGTCTCACGCTGTGTAGGGCAGCCTGACTTGCAGTGGGTGTTGGTACATGGAGGTCTCACGCTGTGTAGGGCAGCCTGAACTGCAGTGGGTGTTGGTACATGGAGGTCTCACGCTGTGTAGGGCAGCCTGTCTTGCAGTGGGTGTTGGTACATGGAGGTCTCACGCTGTGTAGGGCAGCCTGTCTTGCAGTGGGTGTTGGTACATGGAGGTATCACCCTGTGTATGGCAGCCTGACTTGCAGTGGGTGTTGGTACATGGAGGTCTCACGCTGTGTGGGGCAGCCTGACTTGGAGTGGGTGTTGGTACATGGAGGTCTCACTCTGTGTAGGGCAGCCTGTCTTGCAGTGGGTGTTGGTACATGGAGGTCTCACGCTGTGTAGGGCAGCCTGAACTGCAGTGGGTGTTGGTACATGGAGGTCTCACTCTGTGTAGGGCAGCCTGTCTTGCAGTGGATGTTGGTACATGGAGGTCTCACTCTGTGTAGGGCAGCCTGTCTTGCAGTGGGTGTTGGTACATGGAGGTCTCAAGTTTTGTATGGCAGCCTGTCTTGGAGTGGGTGTTGGTACATGGAGGTCTCAAGTTGTGTATGGCAGCCTGTCTTGCAGTGGGTGTTGGGACATACAGGTCTTACTCTGTGTAGAGCAGCGTGACTTGCAGTGGGTGTTGGTACATGGAGGTCTCATTCTGTGTAGGGCAGCCTGACTTGCAGTGGGTGTTGGTACATACAGGTCTTACTCTGTGTAGAGCAGCGTGACTTGCAGTGGGTATTGGTACATGGAGGTCTCATTCTGTGTAGGGCAGCCTGACTTGCAGTGGGTGTTGGTACATACAGGTCTTACTCTGTGTAGGGCAGCCTGACTTGCAGTGGCTGTTGGTACATGGAGGTCTGTGTAGGGCAGCCTGTCTTGCAGTGTGTATTGGTACACGGAGGTCTCACTCTGTGTAGAGCAGCCTGTCATGCAGTGGCTGTTGGTACATGGAGGTACCACGCTGTGCAAGGCAGCCTGTCTTGCAGTGGGTGTTGGTACATGGAGGTCTCACGCTGTGTAGGGCAGCCTGTCTTGCAGTGGCTGTTGGTTCATGGAGGTACCACGCTACGAGGGCAGCCTGTCTTGCAGTGGCTGTTGCTACATGGAGGTCTCACTCGCTCTGGGGCAGCGTTTCTTGAAGTGGGTGTTGGTATATGGAGGTCTCACTCTGTTTTTGGCAGTGGATGTTGGTGCAACAGTTGAGAGCCAAACACAGATTCCGGAAGATTGTGAGGAGAGACAGTTGAAAGCCAAACACTGATTCCGTAAGAGTGTGAGGAGTGACAGTTGACAGCCAAACACAGATTCCTTTCAGTGGCAGAAAAGACGAAGACAAATCTTTTTCCCGGAAAAGAAATTGATTCAGTTTATTTCAAATCGTGACAGAATTTCGCAAAAACTACTCTACTAATCAGACATTGAACACCAACATCATAATTAGTGGCAATGCTTTTTGTGTTTAGGATAAACTATCCATATTGAGTTTTGTGTGCATGGTTTTTAACATGCTAACAAAACCAATTACATGAACTGTAACAATGACAAACCACGCACAGCAGTAAACACAGGATATCATTCCAACAACGATACAAATAACCGACTTGATTCCTGTTTACAAAATTATTTGAGATTTTCCTTTCAGGATGAATCGTAGATGGAAAGAGACAAAATTTAATTATGTTCACATTCTATTTACCCGAACCACGTTGCTGGTACTTTTGCGCATAATCAAGCAAAAAAAGTCTACGGAAATAGTCCGCCTGCCCATGTGGTGCGACATTCCAGACAAGACTCGTGGAGACAACATTGCCTAAGGCTCTCTTTCACTGCCATGTCAAACGTCCAAGCCACACTGAGTTGCAGTATTGATCAGAACTGTATAGTTCGTGAAAAAACTGCTCAGTTTCAATGCCCCCTCTGTCTGGAACTCGCTGCCGGCTGGCCTGCGTGACGCACCCACTTTAACTATTTTTAAGTCGCAACTGAAGACTCACATGTTTCGACTGGCTTTGGCTTGATCGTAGGTCTTTTTCATGGTCATGTATGTTGTTGTATTTATTCTTAGGTTTGTAAGTTGTATTATGAGTTGTATTATGTGGGTAAGCTTTTTGATGAATGTCTGCGTGTGAATGTGGTTATGTCAGCGCATTGAGTTGTACAGAAGTGCGCTATATAAACGCTATTCATTATTTTATTAAAGTTGCAATTAATATTGGCTGTATTTATCGATTTGGCCTAAATCGCATGGGCTTTTCGACTGAAGCCATTTCCATCGGCATTAGATCCGCTCAACAAAGACATTGAATGGTTTCGGTTTTGGCTGAAAGATCTCGGCGTCCAACCTCGAGGATCACTAGAGCATCTAGCCGTACATGTACCTCTTCCTCTCCACAGAACAGACGACAGCATGTCCATGTTTCACATAACTCATGTTATTGCGGATTTGGAACTCTGCAATAGCTTTTAAAGGGTCCCCACAGGTCTTCAAAGGGTTACGATCTATAAATCGCATTGTAGTATTGAAATTTAAGCATCAAGTTGCAAGTTGCAAAAATTCTGTGCGCCTGGGGGACGCACACTTGCCAAGCACAGTGCGTCAAGGACGCGCAGCTATGCTTCATGTGATACAGTGAGTCAAGGACGTCCTATGAAACATTGCGTCAAGGACGTCCTATGAAACAGTGCGTCAAGGACGTCCTGTGAAACAGTGCGTCAAGGACGTACAGATGTACGTCATGTGATACAGTGAGTCAAGGACGTCCTATGAAACAGTGCGTCAAGGACGTACAGATGTACGTCATGTGATACAGTGAGTCAAGGACGTCCTATGAAACAGTGCGTCAAGGACGTACAGATGTGCGTCATGTGATGCAGTGAGTCGAGGACGTCCTATGAAACAGTGCGTCAAGGACGTCCTATGAAACAGTGCGTCAAGCACATACAGATGTGCGTCGTGTGAAACAGTGCGTCAAGGACGTACAGATGTGCGTCATGTGATACAGTGAGTCAAGGACGTCCTATGAAACAGTGCGTCAAGGACGTACAGATGTGCGTCATGTGATACAGTGAGTCAAGGACGTCCTATAAAACAGTGCGTCAAGAACGTACAATTGTGCGTCATGTGAAACAGTGCGTCTATGACGTACAGATGTGCGTCATGTGATACAGTGAGTCAAAGACGCGCTGATATGCATCATGTGAAACAGTGCGTCAAGGATGTACAGATGTGCGTCAGGTGATACAGTGAGTCAAGGACGTCCTATGAAACAGTGCGTCAAGGACGTACAGATGTGCGTCGTGTGAAACAGTACGTCAAAGACGCGCAGATATGCGTCATGTGAAACAGTGCGTCAAGGACGCACAGATATGCGTCATGTGAAACAGTTCGTCAAGGGCGTCCTAAGAAACAGTGCGTCAAGGACGCACAGATGTGTGCTGCCCGATCAAAACGTGAAAAAAGAGATACAGTCCACAAAACAGATACTAAAACACCTCCACGAGTTAAAAAGAACAGGGGGCAGGGGGGACATTTACAAGCTTGCTGGTCAACGACTGTCTGGTGACGCGGATTCGATGTGAAGATGTGTCCAGTTGTGCTCGCTGCTTCAAAACTAATTGAGGAGAAACGTGTAATTTACCCATATCTTCTATTTTTGTCGACTAATTCCTTTCCGCATCTTCGTTGAGAACTTCGTAAAACCCAAACAGGGTCTGGATCAAAGCGAATTAGGGCAAGTTAAACGAACATTTCTCTTTGAGAAGAGATCATTCAACTCAGTCGACTTATTTCGATGGTTATTCCATTTAGGACGAAATTCCACTCTGACAAAAAAAAAATCCAGTGCGGGATTTTTCCCAGGAGGAAGACTATAACAGGCGGTCGATGACCCGTGGTTCCACGGGGGACCCCATGCAGACTGGTGGACGCTCCTCAGTGCGGTGCTGGGCAAGTAGGGACGAAAAGTCACGTGGCCACACCACGCAGAAAGACACCCCCCCCCCCCACCCACCCACCCCGGGGGGCACGCGGGCCCTGTGCAGTGCCGAGGAGTGACAGCTGGCATAAGGGCGAGTGGAGGAAGACGAAGGGAAGGAGAGATGTCCACAGAGAAGGGTCTCCACTGGATGGAGGCTTCCATGAGCTGCACGGGTATTTTTGAAAAGATTATCTTTGCCTGTGTCTGCAAAACGTCTCTCTAAGTCTTGCATGGAAAAAACTTACAGAACATAATTTCTCGTGTAAATTTGTCTTTTCAGCCCTTGTCGAAATGGAAGGTTTCAAAAGTACTACTTTATTATAACAAGACATGGTAATATATGGATAATGCCTATGTCATTATTAATTTTTGCAAGGTGGAAGATCACGCCTATCTGTAATCTTAGTTGAAGTTAAGTTAGTCTCACTTTCAGAGTTAATGTGAACCCAGATGTGGAAATGGATAATAGTCTACTTCTACGGTTCTATGCTTTTCACTCACCCGATTTTTAAAACTGGAACTCTGTTTTTCCTAATAGTATTTCTTGGCGGTTCCTGCTGCGCCAGCTAATCCCTCCAAACGGAAATGCGCATTGGGGGTCAGCCAATCGCAACGTTTTCTTTCAAAGGGGTGTGACCCGTTCTGTTACTCGATTTTACCCTTTGACGCTTTCCTACCGTTGCACGTGACGTGCTAATCGTGCTAATCAGTGTTAATCGTGCTAATCAGTGTTAATCGTGCTAATCAGTGCCAGTTTTCCTAGCAACGTGGGTGCCCGAGTCGATCAACAGCGTCTTGTTTTGAATCGCCTTTGACACGAATGCTTCCGTTGCTCAAATGCCTCCGTAAAAACTCCTTCCGAAATCTGAATCCGCCGTATTATTTCTTCTCAGTTCCCTGCCTCTCTACGAGGCTTAATTAACCAATTCAGTAAAACTGATTTCATTTCTGCTTGCTGATGAAGATCTTGTATTCATGTTCTGCTTGAAATCTGCACAAAGAATTCAAAAGAAGATCTTAAGTACGACAAAAACTAAGGGAAACGGTTTCATAATGTTTATAACTTTATTTCAAGATATGTTGACTTTCTATTCACAGAGATTAATTTAACTCATTTCCGACATAATTCAGCGAGGCTGAGACTATATAGTATATCTCTGTGTTAAGAATGTTCCGACATATAAAGTTTAAAGATAAACCCTTCCTTGCCTTTGCAGTATTTAGTCAGCTTGAAATATAGACACCATTTCTAAACCTTCGTGGCGGTTTTACTGTCAATTGAATATGAGTCCAGACCCAATCAAATGTCAGACACGAAATGCTCAATCTCCGGTAATCACGGAGTAATAAATGGATCAGTTTTCAGCAGTCCACCAGCTCTGGCGTGATTTGCTTTGATCTCTCAAGCTCCTCTACCTCCCTGCACCTTGCAGGTATCACCTCATACAAAGTGTGGTCTAAGGGTTCAACAGATGAAGGAACGAGGGGAGAGAGAGAGGGGGGGGGAGGGAGGGAGACACACACACACACACACACACACACACACACACACATACATACACACACAGACGGACACGCAGACACACTGACAGAGACAGACAGACACACACATACACGTACACTGACAAACACATACACACGGACGGACAGACAGACTGACCGACCGACCCGCAGGTTGCAGGCAGGCAGGCAGGCAGGCAGGCAGGCAGACAGACAGACAGACAGACAGACAGACAGACAGACAGACAGACGGACGGACACACAGACACAAACATAGACAGACAGACGAGGACAATAAATGGCAGAGAGAACGTGAGAGAGGAAGAGAAAAAGTGTGTGTGTCTATGTGTATGTGTGTATGTGTGTGTGTGTGTGTGTGTGTGTGTGTGTGTGTGTGTGTGTGTGTGTTGTGTGTAGGTGTGTGTGTGAGGGGAGGGGGGGAGGGAAGGGGGGAAGGAAGGGAGGGTGGGAGGGGAGGAAGGGAGGGAGGGAAGGAGAGAGAGAGAGAGAGAAAACGAAAGAGAGAGAGAGAGAGAGAGAGAGAGAGAGAGAGGTGAAAAAGTATGAGGGGGAATGGTAGCGGTTTCCATGAGCTAGTGCCTACGTATGCATGTATATTACGACGTCTTTAGGCCAAGTCCTCAGATCGTGGTCAATTCATACATATAAACAGGCCTGTGACGCATTGCAATTATGACTTGTCATCAAAAGGAACTCCAGAATGGTGGAACCTGCTCCACACCCATCCAGTCATTCTCTGAGAGCCACGGAGCAGCGGGGCTCGTTGACGAAAACAAGTGATGTGTGTTGCTAAATCTGGCAACATCTTACTTCAACATAAATCGTGGATGTAAAGACGTCTGTGGTGATGATGACTAGAGAGCTGTGCGAGCTATCGAGTAGGGAGCGCCATGACACATGGCCACTTTCACACGTAGCAGTTCTCCTCGCGCTCAAGTCTCATGGCGAGTCGTGCGTGGCTGGCAGCCCATTCGGAGCGCGGCATCATTTCACAACACTGAGTAACATTTTGTCGTACTACGACAGACTCGTCCGTTGCCTCATGGAACATCAGTGTCAGATGCAGTCTGTTGTTACAGTCCAGCGCTTGCCCTTGGAGAAGGAGAAGTAACACGGAACCCCTGACACCCGAATCTGTCCAGAGGAACTGGAGGTGGAGACGTGACTGCCTGCCTTCCATCATGCCATGCACAGGAGACAAAACTTCCATTGTGTATCTTTGCCGTTCTCTGCCCTAGTCCCTAGTGTAAATGCCTTGTGAAACGCTCTGTACAGCTGTGTCATAAAACAGATAATAAACTGCCAAGACTATGTTCTCTCGCGCTTGTAGACCAGACAATGACCATAAAAGCATGCATGCTTAGATAAATTCTCTTTTCCTGTCTCTAGAGTCTTACAACAAATGCCCAGTGAGAATTAGACAGGGGCGCAAGATACTAGACAAAGTGATAAGACAAGAACACTAGATACAAGACAAAGTGTATGGACATTGCCATGAGTCACTACACAAAGTGAAAAGTCAGCGACACTACATTCTAGACAAAGTTAAAGATAGGGACACTAGAACCTAGACGAAGTGAAAAGACAGCGACATTAGATGCCAAACAAAGTTAAAAGACAGCGACACTATATAAAGACAAATTGTACAGACAGTGACACTAGACACTACATGTAAACAAAATGTAAAGACGCGGGCACTAGATACTAGACAAAGGTAAAAGACAGGGACACAAGACACTAGAAAATGTGAAAAGACAGGGATATTAGATAAAGTTAAGAGACAGCGACATTAGACACCAGACAAAGTGAAAGACAGGGACACTAGATAAAATGAAAAGACATGGACACTAGACACTAGACAATTTGAAAAGACATGGACACTAGACAATGTGAAAAGACAGGAACACTAGATACTAGACAAAGTGAAATGACAAGGACACTGGATAAAGTGAAAAAACAGGGGCACAAGATACTAAACAAAGTGTATAACACTGACACTTGACACAATGTATGGACATTGACACTAGAAACTTCACAAAGTAAAAAGTCAAGAATACTAGACAGCAGACGCCATACACAATGAACAAGATAGGGCCACTCCACACAAGACAAATGAAAAGACATGGACACTAGACAAAGTGAAAAGACAGGGACACTAGACACTTGAGTAAGTGAAAAGACAGGGACACTAGACACTTGAGTAAGTGAAAAGACAGGGATACTAACACTAGACACTTAAGTAAGTGAACAGAAGGGCACACTAGGCTCTACAGTAAGTGAAAAGACAGAGATACTAGACGTTACAGTAAGTGAAAAGAATGGCACACTAGGCTCTTCAGTAAGTGAAAAGACAGAAATACTAGACGGTACAGTAAGTGAAAAGACAGAGATACTAAACGTTACAGTAAGTGAAAAGACAGGGACCCTAGGCTCTTCAGTAAGTGAAAAGACAGAGACACTAGATGTTACAGTAAGTGAAAAGACAGAAATACTAGACGTTACAGTAAGTGAAAAGACAGAGATACTAAACGTTACAGTAAGTGAAAATAGAGGGACCCTAGGCTCTACAGTAAGTGAAAAGACAGAGACACTAGACGTTACAGTAAGTGAAAAGACAGAGATACTAGACTTTACATTAAGTGAAAAGACAGAGACACTAGACGTTACAGTAAGTGAAAAGACAGAGAGATACTAGACGTTACAGTAAGTGAAAAGACAGAGATACTAGACGTTACAGTAAGTGAAAAGACAGAGATACTAGACGTTACAGTAAGTGAAAAGACAGAGATACTAGACGTTACAGTAAGTGAAAAGACGGGGATACTAGACGTTACAGTAAGTGAAAAGACAGAGATACTAGACGTTACAGTAAGTGAAAAGACGGGGAGACTAGACGTTACAGTAAGTGAAAAGACGGGGAGACTAGACGTTACAGTAAGTGAAAAGACAGAGATACTAGACGTTACAGTAAGTGAAAAGACGGGGAGACTAGACGTTACAGTAAGTGAAAAGACGGGGAGACTAGACGTTACAGTAAGTGAAAAGACAGAGACAATAGATGTTACAGTAAGTGAAAAGACAGAGACAATAGATGTTACAGTAAGTGAAAAGACGGGGAGACTAGATGTTACAGTAAGTGAAAAGACAGAGACAATAGATGTTACAGTAAGTGAAAAGACAGAGACAATAGATGTTACAGTAAGTGAAAAGACAGAGACACTAGATGTGACAGTAAGTGAAAAGACAGGGACACTAGGCTCTACAGTAAGTGAAAAGACAGAGACACTAGACGTTACAGTAAGTGAAAAGACAGAGACACTAGATGTTACAGTAAGTGAAAAGACGGGGAGACTAGACACGAGAGTAAACGAAAAGACGGCCACTAGACACTAATCGAAGCGCACGGAGAAGGAGGAGCCAGCCATCTTCTCTCCGTACATGGCGTCGAAAGCCTCGTTCTGGGCCACGGTGAACCAGTTCCGCCAGTCGCCCACCTGACCTGCAACAGCCAATCATAGCACGTCTCACCACTCACGTCAGATGTGCAAAGGGTGGGGAGTGAAGATGGAGATTTGCGGTGGGGTGGGGTGGAGCGTTGCGGGGTGGGTGGGAAGTGGAAATGGAAGTTTGGGATGGGTTGGAGTGGAGGTCGAGGTTTGCGGTGAAGTGGGTGTGTGAGGTGGAGATGAAGGGCTGGGGTCGGGTGTGGTGTGGTGGGTCAGGGAGTGGAGATCGGGGTTGGGGTGTGATGAGAGTGTGGGGTGGAGTCGGAAGTGGAGGTAGGCGTTTGTAGAGTGAAGTGGGAAGTGGAGGTGGGGGTATAGGGTGGAGTGGGGAGTGAAGGAGGGGGTGTAGGGTGGAGTGGGAGGTGGGGGTGTAGAGTGGAGTGGGGAGTGGAGGTGAGGGTGTAGAGTGGAGTGGGGAGTGAAGGTGAGGGTGTAGAGTGGAGTGGGGAGTGAAGGTGAGGGTGTAGAGTGGAGTGGGGAGTGAAGGTGGAGGTGTAGAGTGGAGTGAAGAGTGAAGGTGAGGGTGTAGAATGGAGTGGGGAGTGGATGTGAGGGTGTAAGTAGGAGTGGGAAGTGGATGTGTGGGTGTAGGGTAGAGTGGAAAGTGGAAGTGGGGTGTAGGGTGGAGTTGGGAGTGGAGGTGGGGGTACAGGGTAGAGTTGGGAGTGGAGGTGGGGGTACAGGGTAGAGTGGGGAGTTGGGCTGTAGGGTGGAGTGGAGATGGGGGTGTAGGGTGGAGTGGGAAGTGGAGATGGGGGTACAGGGTAGAGTGGGGAGTTGGGCTGTAGGGTGGAGGTGAGATGGGGGTGTAGGGTGGAGTGGGAAGTGGAGATGGGGGTGTAGGGTGGAGTGGAGGTGAGGGTGTAGAGTGGAGTGGGGAGTGGATGTGAGGGTGTAGGTAGGAGTGGGAAGTGGATGTGTGGGTGTAGGGTGGAGTGGGAAGTGGAAGTGTGGTGTAGGGTGGAGTTGGGAGTGGAGGTGGGGGTACAGGGTAGAGTAGGGAGTGGGGGTGTAGGGTGGAGTGGAGAGGGGGTGGAGGGTGGAGGTGGGAGTGGAGGTGGGGGTAGGGTGAGTGGGGATGGAGGTGAGGTGGAGTGGAGATGGGGGTGTAGGGTGGAGTGGGAAGTGGAGTGGGGGTGTAGGGTGGAGTGGAGATGGGGGTGTAGGGTGGAGTGGGAAGTCGAGATGGGGGTGTAGGGAGGAGTGGGGAGTGGAAGTGGTGGTGTAGGGTGGAGTGGGGAGTGGAAGTGAGGGTGCAGGGTGGTGTTGGGAGTGGAGGTGAGGGTACAGGGTGGAGTGGGGAGTGGAGGTGGGGGTGTAGGGTGGAGTGTGGAGGTATGGGGTGGAGGTGGGGGTGTAGGGTGGAGTGAGAAGTGGAAGTGGGGGTGTAGGGGGGAGTGAAAGTGGGGGTGTAGGGTGGAGTTGGGAGTGGAGGTATGGGTACAGGGTGGAGTATGAAGTGGAGGTGGGGGTGTAGGGTGGAGTGTGGAGGTGTGGGGTAGAGTGGGAAGTGGAGGTGGAGGTGTAGGGTGGAGTGGGGAGTGGAAGTTGGGGTGTAGGGTGGAGTTGGGAGTGGAGGTGGGGTTACAGAGTGGAGTGGGGAATGGAGGTTGGGATATAGGGTGGAGTGTGGAGGTGTGGTGGAGTGGGAGGTGGGGGTGTAGGGTGGAGTGAGAAGTGGAGGTGGAGGTGTGGGGTGGAGTGTGGAGGTGTGGGGTGGAGTGAGGTGGAGGTGGGGGTTTGGGGTAAAGTGGGGAGTGAAGGTGGGCGTGTACGGTGGAGTGTGAAGTAGAGGTAGGGGTGAAGATGAGTGCGGAGTGGATGTGGGGGTGTAGGGTAGAGTGGGGTGGAGTGTGGAGGTGTGGGGTGGAGTGAGAAGTGGAGGTCGGGGTTTGGGGTGAAGTGTGGAGGTGTGGGGTGGAGTGGGATGTAGAGGTGGGGGTGTAGGGTGGAGTGGGGAGTGGAGGTGAGGGTGTAGATGAGTGCGGAGTGGAGGTGAGGGTGTAGATAGTTTGGAGTGTATGTGGGGGTGTAGGGTAGAGTGGGAAGTGGAGGTGGGGGTGTAGGGTGGAGTGGGGAGTGTAAGTGAGAGTGCAGGGTGGAGTTGGGAGCGGAGGCGGGGGTGTAGGGTGGAGTGGGAAGTGGAGGTGAGGGTGTAGGGTTTAGTGGGAAGTGGAGGTGAGGGTGTAGGGTGGAGTGGAAAGTGGAGGTGGGGGTTTAGGGTGGAGTGGGAAGTGGAGGTGAGGGTGTAGGGTGGAGTGGGAAGTGGAGGTGGGGGTCCAGGGTGGAGTGGGGTTGTGTAGGGTGGAGTGAGAAGAGGATGTGTGGGTGTGGGGTGGAGTGAAGGTGGGGGTATTCGGTGGAGTGAAGCTGGAGGTGTAGGGTGGAGTGTGGAGGTGTGGGGTGGAGTGGGAAGTGGAGGTGGGGGTTTGGGATGAAGTGGGGAGTGAAGATGGGGCTGTACGGTGGAGTGTGAAGGGGTGGGGTGGAGTGGGAAGTAGAGTTGGGGGTGTATGGTGAAGTGGGGAGTGGAGGTGAGGGTGTAGAGTGGAGTGGGAAGTGGAGGTGAGGGTGTAGGGTGGAGTGGGAAGTGGAGGTGAGGGTGTAGGGTGGAGTGGAAAGTGGAGGTGGGGGTTAGGGTGGAGTGGGAAGTGGAGGTGAGGGTGTAGGGTGGAGTGGGAAGTGGAGGTGATGGTGTAGGGTGGAGTGGGAAGTGGAGGTGGGGGTCCACGGTGGAGTGGGGTTGTGTAGGGTGGAGTGAGAAGAGGAGGTGTGGGTGTGGGGTGGAGTGAAGGTGGGGGTATTCGGTGGAGTGAAGGTGGAGGTGTAGGGTGGAGTGTGGAGGTGGGGGTTAGGGATGAAGTGGGGAGTGAAGATGGGGCTGTACGGCGGAGTGTGAAGGGGTGGGGTGGAGTGGGAAGTAGAGTTGGGGGTGTATGGTGAAGTGGGGAGTGGAGGTGAGGGTGTAGAGTGGATTGGGGAGTGGAGATGAGGGTGTAGGTAGGAGTGGGGAGTGGAGGTGGGGGTGTAGGGTGAGTGGAGAGTGGAGGTGAGGGTGTAGGTAGGAGTGTCAACAAAGATGACTCGTTTGTAACCCGCTGATTCAACCGATCTCTTTGCAACCACATTTCACAAGTATATTCTTTACTTTAGAAGCGCAAGATTTTTCATTGTTAGATATATACATCATTTTGTAGACTCTGTAGGGTAATCGGTATTCGTCCATTTTTAAGATTTTGAGCCAGAACTTCATACTGCGTAGTTTGGCATTAACGGAAAGTGGAAAACGACCAGTATCCCCATAAACCATTGCATTAGGTGTGCGTAAAGAAACATTTAAGAAGCTCTTTAAAGCATGCAAATGGACACCGTCTAAAGTGCGACAGTCATCAGCTCCCCAAATTTCAGCCCCATACAACAGAATGGGTTGAATCTGTGCATCAAATAATTTTAAAAACACATCTGGTGATACTTGATCAATTTTTCTCAGTGACCTCATCAGAAGTAAAATAACAGCTTTAGCTCTACAAGCCAAATCTTTCTGAATCTCGTTTGAACACAACTTAGTAGAGAGTAGGCCTACATTCCCTAGATATTTGTATTCTCTTACCACTTCAATCTGCACCTCACCTAAATACCATCTCTCATGTCTGGCCAAATGACCTCCCATTCTGTAAACCACTACTTTTGTTTGATCAATATTAACTTGAAAACGAAGTCTTTGTAGAAAGTTCATCTAATTTTGGAGACCTACCACTGTGTCCGAGAGCAGAGCGATGTCGTCTGCAAACCTTAGAGCACTTATGTCTTGTGTGTTGGGCAAGATCTGTACATGGCGTTTGCTATTTTCATAGATCTCTTCAATTACGGAGTTAATAAGGTAAGAAAATAAGATCGGACTGAGTTTGCAGCCTTGTTTTAACCCCAGAGAGGATTCAAAGAAATCAGTTTACCCATCTCATCCGCTGACGCAGTAAAGTACCGATCTATACATGGCTATCAAAACATTCCAAATTTCCGCCGAAATTCCATTTCTTCTCAAAATATTCCTCAAAATACTCCTATTTACGGTATCAAAGGCGTTTCATACCCAACATACAGTTTTTTGTGCATACACAAATATTTTTCAATAATACTATGAAGGACAAATATATTATCAACAGTGCTATATCCTTTCCTGAAGCCCGCTTGCTCTTCACGAATTAGGTCATGTTGATCTGCCCAGTCCTGAAGCCGACAACAGACAATATGAGTAAACACCTTACTGAACGTGCTAGATAAGGTTATACCTCTGTAGTTATCAGGATTGTCGTTCGGGCCTCGTTTGTGAACCGGAACAATAATCGCTTCAGAGCAAACATCAGGAAACACACCATGATCAAATATAGCATTAAACAGACGGAGTAACGATGGAAGTATCAATTGTTCAACTGATTTTAACATTTCAGCTAAAATGGTATCAGTATCCGCAGAGGACCCAACTTTTAGGTGCCTTATGGCATTTGTTATCTCGGCCCACGTAATGGGTGAATGTAAACTGCTCTCATTCAGGTGATGGTTCATTTCTGACTGCACCAAGCCCTCGCTATTAGTAAATGATACTTCAGAAAAGACACCTCTAAAGTGTTTGTATAATATGTGCAGAGAAATTTTACAAGAAACTCGATATTTTGTACCCAGAGTTTTAACTTGTCTCCACAAATGTGTACTGTCTTTTGAGACTGGCACCAAGGTAATTACTCACTCTCCATTTATAGGAGTCTTTTTTTTCTCTAACAATTTCCTAATACTCATAATTCTAATGTCTTTGTACTTTATACAATACTGTATGAGAAATATAAACACGACATGTATAGACATGGTTCTATTACAACATAAACACTACATGTATAGACTTGGTTCTATTACAATATAAAGACTACATGTCTAGACATGGTTCTATTACAATATAAACACTACATGTCTAGACATGGTTCTATTACAATATAAACACTTCATGTCTAGACATGGTTCTATTACAATATGAACACGATCATTGTTCTGCCAATGACCTTTTAAAGAAAACCTGTTCGTGTTCTTCCTACATACCAAGGTCGCCAGCAGTCAGAAGTTAAACAATGCATGCTGTCCCGTGGTTGGCGTGCGTGCGGTGCTAGTTGCTGCGTGCAGTGGAGGGGATCCTGCGTGCTTGACCTCTCACCTTTACGGTACATGACGGGGAGCCCGTCAGCGCCCGGCTCCAGGTGTCCCTTGCGTGTGCGCATGCTGTCGAAGCTGCACGTGTCGCACACGCGTCGCAGGAAGCTGTCCTCGTAGTGGCAGCCCAAGAAGTCGGACAGCTTCTTCGTCTGTGCCAGTGGATCCTTTGGGCAAAAGAAAAGGCGGTGTTGGTCAGCTAAGTAAACGTTTTGGTAGATCGATTGAGGTTGTTTAGGGGCTCATTGACTGAGGAAATCCTGTCCTTCCTTTCAGGATTTCTAACTCTAAATAGTAGTTCTGACTATCAGAAGTAACAGTACCAGTAGTCGTAGTGATTCTGACTTTCAGTCAGAAGTAATTCAGATTCCTCCCGTCCTAGGGATGGAACCACAGCACTGCCTCGCACAGACTCAGTCGCACAGCTTGCTCGCCTACATCCGCCTGTCAGAGACGGGGTTTCAATGGGCCAGGAGAGGTTGAGGAGCTGACTATTCACTCATGCAGGAGGGGAGACTACTGGACATGGGACAGCCAGTACCTAGTGATATACATCTAAACATGATGAAAGGTTGAAGAAGCTCATTTTCGGACGATTATCTGTCCCTTGGCACATTATAGATGGTGAACCTTCACAGTTCACATAGGAGGGAAGGTGAATCACTTATGTTCACCTTATACATTAAAACTCATTCATGACTTTTAGTTGTATTTCAGTAGTGGTGGTACTAGTAGTTCTGACTATAAGTAGTGGTGGTGGTGGTAGTAGCAATTATGACTTCCAGTAATGGTGGACTTGTAGTAGTTCTGACTTCCACTAGTGGTGGTACTTGTAGTAGTTCTGACTACCAGTAGGGGTGGTACTTGTAGTAGTTCTGACTACCAGTAGTGGTGGTACTAGTAGTGGTTCTGACTTCTAGTAGCGATAGTACTAGTAGTAGTTCTGACTTCCAGTGGTGGTACTAGTAGTGGTTCTGACTTCCAGTAGCGATAATACTAGTAGTAGTTCTGACTTCCAGTAGCGATAGTACTAGTAGTGGTTCTGACTTCCAGTAGCGATAGTACTAATAGTGGTTCTGACTTCCAGTAGTGGTGGTACTAGTAGTAGTTCTGACTTCCAGTAGCGATAGTACTAATAGTGGTTCTGACTTCCAGTAGTGGTGGTAGTAGTAGTTCTGACTTCCAGTAGCGATAGTACTAATAGTGGTTCTGACTTCCAGTAGTGGTGGTACTAGTAGTAGTTCTGACTTCCAGTAGCGATGGTACTAGTAGTGGTTCTGACTTCCAGTGGTGGTGGTACTAGTAGTGGTTCTGACTTCCAGTAGCGATGGTACTAATAGTGGTTCTGAATTCCAGTGGTGGTGGTACTAGTAGTAGTTCTGACTTCCAATAGTGATGGTACTAGCAGTAGTTCTGACTTCCAGTGGTGGTGGTACTAGTGGCAATTCTGATTTTCAGTAGTGGTGGTATTAGTCGTTCTGACTTCCATTAGTAGTGGTACTAGGAGTTCAGACTTCCATTAGTGGTGGTACTTGTAGTAGCATTGACCTCCAGTATTGGTGGTACTAGTAGTAGTTCTGACCTCCAGTAGCGGTGGTACTTGTAGTGGTTCTAATTTACAGTAGTGGTGGTACTAGTAATAGTTTTGACTTTTAGTAGTGGTGGTACTAGTAGTAGTTATGATGTCCAGTAATGGTGGTACTAGTAGTAGTTCTGACTTCCAATAGTGATGGTACTAGCAGTAGTTCTGACTTCCAGTGGTGGTGGTACTAGTGGCAATTCTGATTTTCAGTAGTGGTGGTATTAGTCGTTCTGACTTCCATTAGTAGTGGTACTAGGAGTTCAGACTTCCATTAGTGGTGGTACTTGTAGTAGCATTGACCTCCAGTATTGGTGGTACTAGTAGTAGTTCTGACCTCCAGTAGTGGTGGTACTTGTAGTGGTTCTAATTTACAGTAGTGGTGGTACTAGTAATAGTTTTGACTTTTAGTAGTGGTGGTACTAGTAGTAGTTATGATTTCCAGTAATGGTGGTACAAGTGGCAATTCTGACTTCCAGTAATGGTGGACTTGTAGTAGGTCTGACTTCCAGTAGAGGTGGTAATAGTAGTAGTTTTGACTTTCAGTAGCGGTGGTACTAGCAGTAGTTTTGACTTCCAGTAGTGTTAGTACTAATGGTAGTTTTGACTTCCAGTTGTGGTGGTACGTGTAGTAGGTCTGACATCCAGTAGCGGTGGTACTAGCAGTAGTTTTGACTTCCAGTAGTGTTAGTACTAATGGTAGTTTTGACTTCCAGTTGTGGTGGTACGTGTAGTAGGTCTGACATCCAGTAGCGGTGGTACTAGTAGTAGTTTTGACTTCCAGTAGCGATAGTACTAGTAGTGGTTCTAACTTCCAGTGGTTGTGGTACTAGTAATGTTTTGACTTCCAGTAGCGATAGTACTAGTAGAAGTTTTGACTTTCAATAGTGGTCGTACTAGTAGGAGTTTTTACTTCCAGTAGTGTTGGTACTAGTGGTAGTTTTGACTTCCAGTAGTGGTGGTACCTGTGCTAGTTCTTGTTTCCAGTAGGGGTGGTACTACCAGTAGTTCTGACTACCAGTAGTGGTTGTACTACCAGTAGTTCTGACTTCCAGTACTGGTAGTCCTGGTAGCAGTTCTGAGTTTCAGTAGTGGTAATACTAGTAGTTCTGACTACCAGTAGTGGTGGTACTAGCAGTAGTTCTGACTTCCAGTAGTGGTGGTCCTGGTAGCAGTTCTGAGTTCCAGTAGTGGTAGTACTTGTAGTAGTTCTGACTTCCAGTAGTGGTGGTACTAGTAGTAGTTCTGACTTCCAGTAGTGGTTGTACTAGCAGTAGTTATGACTACCAGTAGTGTTGTAATAGTCGAAGTGTTGACATTCAGTAGTAGTAGAACTTGCAGTAAATCTGACAAGTAGTAGTAGTAGTATGCAAAAGGATGCATAATGGGCCATCAAAGACTTGCTTCCCCGTTAGAACTGATTGGCGGATTTGGCATGACGAGTTATTTCCCTTTAGATGCCACTTTTGCTGCAGGCTCTGCCAGGCTTGAGAACGTAGGTTCCAACACTCAGCTTTGTAAACCCATGATCAGTGGTACGGCGTGACCTTCACCAAACTGCACAGGCACTTACTGGAGGGGCTCAGAGACAGGAGAATGTTCCATCACTTCGCTCTGAAGGGCACTGACTTGCGCGAAACTGCATTTAAATTACTAACGGCCCAGAGCCAATGTTGACAACCTGCCCAGGAAATTCAATCAGTATACCCACACACGCGCATGTGGGAGCATAGAGGACTGAGGGCAGGGTGACGGGGTTGGGAGAGAGGGTAGGAAGAGAGGGTATGGAGAGGGGGTAAGAAGAGGGGTAAGGAGAGGGGGTAAGGAGAGGGGGTAAGGAGAGTGGGTAGGGAGAGAGGGTATGGAGAGGGGGTAGGGAGAGGGGGTAGGGAGAGAGAGTGTGAAGAGAGGGTAAGGAATGTGGGTAGGGAGAGAAAATATGGAGAGGGGGTAAGGAGAGTAGGTAAGAAGAGAGGGTATAAAGAGGGGGTAAGGAGAGGAGGTAGGGAGAGATAGTGAGGAGAGGAGGTAAGGAGAGCGGGTAGGGAGAGTGGGTAGGGAGAGTGGGTAGGGAGAGTGGGTAGGGAGAGTGGGTAGGGAGAGTGGGTAGGGAGAGAGAATATGGAGAGGGGGTAAGGAGAGGAGGTAGGAGGAGAGAGGGAAGAGGGGGAGGAAGGGGAGGGAGGAGGAGAGGAGGAGGGAGAGAGGAGAGGAGGTAGGGAGGAGAGAGGGAAGAGGGGGAGGAGGGGTAGGGAGGAGGAGGAGGGAGGAGGAGAGGGGAGGAGGAGGGAGGAGGAAGAGGGAAGAGGAGGAGGGAGGAGGAGGAGGAGAGGGAGGAGGAGAGGAGAGGAGGGAGAGGAGGAGGAGGGGGAGGAGAGGAGGAGGGAGGAGGGAGGAGGAGAGGAGGAGGAGGAGGAGGAGGGAGGAGAGAGGAGGAGTGAAGAGGAGGGGGGAGAGGAGGAGGAGGAGGGGAGGAGGAGAGAGGAGGGGGAGGAGAGGGAGGAGGAGGAGCGGGAGGAGGAGAGGGAGGAGAGGGGAGAGGAGAGGAGGGAGGAGGAGGGGAGGAGGAGAGGGGAGGAGAGAGGAGGAGAGGAGGGGAGGAGGAGGAGAGGAGGGGGGAGAGGAGGAGGGGGAGGAGAGGAGGAGGGAGGAGGAGGAGGGAGGAGGAGAGGAGGAGGAGGAGGAGGGGATAGAGGAGAGGAGGGTAGGGAGAGGGGGAGGAGAGGGGAGGGAGGAGAGAGGAGAGGGGTAGAGGGGAGGAGGAGAGGGGGAGAGAGGGGGAGAGGAGAGGGGAGGGGAGGGGGGAGGAGAGGGGAGGAGGAGAGGGGAGGAGGAGGAGGGGAGAGAGAGGGGAGGGAGGAGGAGAGAGGAGAGGGGAGAGAGGGAGGAGGAGGGGAGGAGGAGGAGGGGAGGGAGGAGGAGGAGAGGGGAGGAGAGGGGAGGAGGAGAAGGGGAGGGAGGGGGGAGTAGGGAGAGGAGTAGGGAGAGAGGGAGGGAGAGGAGGGAGGAGAGGGGAAGGAGAGGGGAGGAAGGAGGTAGGGAGAGAGAGGAGG
>JAWQFJ010030240.1:7500-18582 GCA_034096865.1 Theodoxus fluviatilis | reverse complement strand
CTCAGTCCGCTCTCTACTCTCTCCCTCAGTCCACTCATCATCTCTCTCTCACAGTCTGCTCATCTCTCTTTCTCAGTCCGCTCATCTCTCCTCCCTCAGTCCGCTCATCTCTCTCTCTCCTCAGTCCGCTCAATCTCTCTCTCCCTCAGTCGCTCATCTCTCTCTCCCTCAGTCCGCTCTCCTCCATCCGCTCATCTCTCTCTCCCTCAGTCCGCTCATCTCTCTCTCTCTCAGTCCGCTCATCTCTCTCTCCCTCAGTCCGCTCATCTCTCTCTCTCTCAGTCCGCTCATCTCTCTCTCCCTCAGTCCGCTCATCTCTCTCTCCCTCAGTCCGCTCTCCCTCAGTCCGCTCATCTCTCTCTCCCTCAGTCCGCTCATCTCTCTCTCCCTCAGTCCGCTCATCTCTCTCTCCCTCAGTCCGCTCATCTCTCTCTCCCTCAGTCCGCTCAGTCTCCTCTCTCTCCTCAGTCCTCATCTCTCCTCTCTCTCCCTCAGTCCGCTCATCTCTCTCTCTCCTCAGTCCGCTCATCTCTCTCTCCTCAGTCCGCTCATCTCTCTCTCCCTCAGTCGCTCATCTCTCTCTCCCTCAGTCCGCTCATCTCTCTCCTCCCTCAGTCCGCTCATCTCTCTCTCCTCAGTCGCTCATCACTCTTCTCCCTCAGTCCGCTCATCTCTCTCCTCCCTCAGTCCGCTCATCTCTCTCTCTCCTCAGTCCGCTCATCTCTCTCTCCCTCAGTCCGCTCATCTTCTCTCCTCAGTCCGCTCATCTCTTCTCTCCCTCAGTCCGCTCATCTCTCTCTCCCTCAGTCCGCTCATCTCTCTCTCCCACCCCTCAGTCCGCTCATCACTCTCTCCCTCAGTCCGCTCATCTCTCTCTCCCTCAGTCCGCTCATCTCTCTCTCCCTCAGTCAGTTCTCATCTCTCTCTCTCCCTCAGTCCGCTCATCTCTCTCCCTCAGTCCGCTCATCTCTCTCTCCCTCAGTCTGCTCATCTCTCTCCCTCAGTCCGCTCATCTCTCTCTCCCTCAGTCCGCTCATCTCTCTCTCTCCCTCAGTCCGCTCATCTCTCTCTCCCTCAGTCCGCTCATCTCTCTCCCTCAGTCCGCTCATCTCTCTCTCTCCCTCAGTCCGCTCATCTCTCTCTCCCTCAGTCTGCTCATCTCTCTCCCTCAGTCCGCTCATCTCTCTCTCCCTCAGTCCGCTCATCTCTCTCCCTCAGTCCGCTCATCTCTCTCTCCCTCAGTCCGCTCATCTCTCTCTCCCTCAGTCCGCTCATCTCTCTCTCTCCCTCAGTCCGCTCATCTCTCTCCCTCAGTCCGCTCATCTCTCTCTCCCTCAGTCCGCTCATCTCTCTCTCCCTCAGTCCGCTCATCTCTCTCTCCCTCCCTCAGTCCGCTCATCTCTCTCTCACTCAGTCTGCTCATCTCTCTCTCCCTCAGTCCGCTCATCTCTCTCTCCCTCAGTCCGCTCATCTCCTCTCCTCCCAGATCCGCTCATCTCTCTCCCTCCCTCAGTCGGCTCATCTCTCTCACCCTCAGTCCGCTCATCTCTCTCTCTCCCTCAGTCCGCTCATCTCTCTCTCCCTCAGTCCGCTCATCTCTCTCTCCCTCTCAGTCCGCTCATCTCTCTCCTCCCTCAGTCCGCTCATCTCTCTCCCTCAGTCCGCTCATCTCTCTCTCCCTCAGTCCGCTCATCTCTCTCTCTCTCCCTCAGTCCGCTCATCTCTCTCTCCCTCAGTCCGCTCATCTCTCTCTCCCTCAGTCCGCTCATCTCTCTCTCCCTCAGTCCGCTCATCTCTCTCTCTCTCTCAGTCCGCTCATCTCTCTCTCCCTCAGTCCGCTCATCTCTCTCTCCCTCAGTCCGCTCATCTCTCTCTCCCTCCCTCAGTCCGCCTCATCTCTCTCCTCTCTCAGTCCGCTCATCTCTCTCCCTCAGTCCGCTCATCTCTCTCTCCCTCAGTCCGCTCATCTCTCTCTCCCTCAGTCCGCTCATCTCTCTCTCCCTCAGTCCGCTCATCTCTCTCTCCCTCAGTCCGCTCATCTCTCTCTCCCTCAGTCCGCTCATCTCTCTCTCTCCCTCAGTCCGCTCATCTCTCTCTCCCTCAGTCCGCTCATCTCTCTCTCTCCCTCAGTCCGCTCATCTCTCTCTCCCTCAGTCCGCTCATCTCTCTCTCCCTCAGTCCGCTCATCTCTCTCTCCCTCAGTCTGC
Source organism: Theodoxus fluviatilis (assembly GCA_034096865.1). Lineage (NCBI taxonomy): Eukaryota > Metazoa > Mollusca > Gastropoda > Cycloneritida > Neritidae > Theodoxus > Theodoxus fluviatilis. Next base: position 16,375 of record JAWQFJ010030240.1, on the reverse strand, counting down.
TCATCTCTCTCTCTCTCCCTCAGTCCGCTCATCTCTCTCTCCCTCAGTCCGCTCATCTCTCTCTCTCTCTCCCTCAGTCCGCTCATCTCTCTCTCCCTCAGTCCGCTCATCTCTCTCTCCCTCAGTCCGCCTCATCTCTCTCTCCCTCAGTCCGCTCATCTCTCTCTCCCTCAGTCCGCTCATCTCTCTCTCCCTCAGTCCGCTCATCTCTCTCTCCCTCAGTCCGCTCATCTCTCTCTCCCTCAGTCCGCTCATCTCTCTCTCTCTCCCTCAGTCCGCTCATCTCTCTCTCCCTCAGTCCGCTCATCTCTCTCTCCCTCAGTCCGCTCATCTCTCTCTCCCTCAGTCCGCTCATCTCTCTCTCCCTCAGTCCACTCATCTCTCTCTCCCTCAGTCCGCTCATCTCTCTCTCCCTCCCTCAGTCCGCTCATCTCTCTCTCCCTCAGTCCGCTCATCTCTCTCTCTCCCTCAGTCCACTCATCTCTCTCTCCCTCAGTCCGCTCATCTCTCTCTCCCTCAGTCCGCTCATCTCTCTCTCTCCCTCAGTCTGCTCATCTCTCTCTCTCCCTCAGTCCGCTCATCTCTCTCTCCCTCAGTCTGCTCATCTCTCTCTCCCTCAGTCCGCTCATCTCTCTCTCCCTCAGTCTGCTCATCTCTCTCTCCCTCAGTCCGCTCATCTCTCTCTCCCTCAGTCCGCTCATCTCTCTCTCCTCAGTCCGCTCATCTCTCTCTCCCTCAGTCCGCCTCATCTCTCTCCCTCAGTCCGATCATCTCTCTCTCCCTCAGTCCGCTCATCTCTCTCTCCCTCAGTCCGCTCATCTCTCTCTCCCTCAGTCCGCTCATCTCTCTCTCCCTCAGTCCGCTCATCTCTCTCTCCCTCAGTCCGCTCATCTCTCTCTCCCTCAGTCGGCTCATCTCTCTCTCCCTCAGTCCTCTCATCTCTCTCTCTCCCTCAGTCCGCTACTCTCTCTCTCCCTCAGTCCGCTCATCTCTCTCTCCCTCAGTCCGCTCATCTCTCTCTCCCTCAGTCCGCTCATCTCTCTCTCCCTCAGTCCGCTCATCTCTCTCTCTCTCTCAGTCCGCTCATCTCTCTCTCCCTCAGTCCGCTCATCTCTCTCTCCCTCAGTCCGCTCATCTCTCTCTCCCTCAGTCCGCTCATCTCTCTCTCCCTCAGTCCGCTCATCTCTCTCCCTCAGTCCGCTCATCTCTCTCTCCCTCAGTCTGCTCATCTCTCTCTCTCTCCCTCAGTCCGCTCATCTCTCTCTCCCTCAGTCCGCTCATCTCTCTCTCCCTCAGTCCGCTCATCTCTCTCTCCCTCAGTCCGCTCATCTCTCTCTCCCTCAGTCCGCTCATCTCTCCCTCCCTCAGTCCGCTCATCTCTCTCTCCCTCAGTCCGCTCATCTCTCTCTCCCTCAGTCCGCTCTCCCTCAGTCCGCTCATCTCTCTCTCCCTCAGTCCGCTCATCTCTCTCTCTCCCTCAGTCCGCTCATCTCTCTCTCCCTCAGTCCGCTCATCTCTCTCTCCCTCAGTCCGCTCATCTCTCTCTCCCTCAGTCCGCTCATCTCTCTCTCTCCCTCAGTCCGCTCATCTCTCTCTCCCTCAGTCCGCTCATCTCTCTCTCCCTCAGTCCGCTCATCTCTCTCTCTCTCCCTCAGTCCGCTCATCTCTCTCTCCCTCAGTCCGCTCATCTCTCTCTCCCTCAGTCCGCTCATCTCTCTCTCCCTCAGTCCGCTCATCTCTCTCTCTCTCTCAGTCCGCTCATCTCTCTCTCCCTCAGTCCGCTCATCTCTCTCTCCCTCAGTCCGCTCATCTCTCTCTCCCTCAGTCCGCTCATCTCTCTCTCTCCCTCAGTCCGCTCATCTCTCTCCCTCAGTCCGCTCATCTCTCTCTCCCTCAGTCCGCTCATCTCTCTCTCTCCCTCAGTCCGCTCATCTCTCTCTCTCTCTCAGTCCGCTCATCTCTCTCTCCCTCAGTCTGCTCATCTCTCTCTCCCTCAGTCCGCTCATCTCTCTCTCTCCCTCAGTCCGCTCATCTCTCTCTCCCTCAGTCCGCTCATCTCTCTCTCCCTCAGTCCGCTCATCTCTCTCTCCCTCAGTCCGCTCATCTCTCTCTCCCTCAGTCCGCTCATCTCTCTCTCCCTCAGTCCGCTCATCTCTCTCTCCCTCAGTCCGCTCATCTCTCTCTCTCCCTCAGTCCGCTCATCTCTCTCTCCCTCAGTCCGCTCATCTCTCTCTCCCTCAGTCCGCTCATCTCTCTCTCTCTCCCTCAGTCCGCTCATCTCTCTCTCCCTCAGTCCGCTCATCTCTCTCTCCCTCAGTCCGCTCATCTCTCTCTCTCCCTCAGTCCGCTCATCTCTCCCTCCCTCAGTCCGCTCATCTCTCTCTCCCTCAGTCCGCTCATCTCTCTCTCCCTCAGTCCGCTCATCTCTCTCTCCCTCAGTCCGCTCATCTCTCTCTCCCTCAGTCCGCTCATCTCTCTCTCCCTCAGTCCGCTCATCTCTCTCCTCCCTCAGTCCGCTCATCTCTCTCTCCCTCAGTCCGCTCATCTCTCTCTCCCTCAGTCCGCTCATCTCTCTCTCCCTCAGTCCGCTCATCTCTCTCTCCCTCAATCCGCTCATCTCTCTCTCCCTCAGTCCGCTCATCTCTCTCTCCCTCAGTCCGCTCATCTCTCTCTCCCTCAGTCCGCTCATCTCTCTCTCCCTCAGTCCGCTCATCTCTCTCTCCCTCAGTCCGCTCATCTCTCTCTCCCCTCAGTCCGCTCATCTCTCCTCTCCCTCAGTCCGCTCATCTCTCTCTCCCTCAGTCCGCTCATCTCTCTCTCTCTCCCTCAGTCCGCTCATCTCTCTCTCTCCCTCAGTCCGCTCATCTCTCTCTCCCTCAGTCCGCTCATCTCTCTCTCCCTCAGTCCGCTCATCTCTCTCTCCCTCAGTCCGCTCATCTCTCTCTCCCTCAGTCCGCTCATCTCTCTCTCCCTCAGTCCGCTCATCTCTCTCTCCCTCAGTCCGCTCATCTCTCTCTCCCTCAGTCCGCTCATCTCTCTCTCCCTCAGTCCGCTCATCTCTCTCTCCCTCAGTCCGCTCATCTCTCTCTCCCTCAGTCCGCTCATCTCTCTCTCCCTCAGTCCGCTCATCTCTCTCTCTCCCTCAGTCCGCTCATCTCTCTCTCCCTCAGTCCGCTCATCTCTCTCTCCCTCAGTCCGCTCATCTTCTCTCTTCCTCAGTCCGCTCATCTCTCTCTCCCTCAGTCCGCTCATCTCTCTCTCCCTCAGTCCGCTCATCTCTCTCTCCCTCAGTCCGCTCATCTCTCTCTCTCCCTCAGTCCGCTCATCTCTCTCTCCCTCAGTCCGCTCATCTCTCTCTCCCTCAGTCCGCTCATCTCTCTCTCCCTCAGTCCGCTCATCTCTCTCCCTCAGTCCGCTCATCTCTCTCTCTCCCTCAGTCCGCTCATCTCTCTCTCTCCCTCAGTCCGCTCATCTCTCTCTCTCCTCAGTCCGCTCATCTCTCTCTCCCTCAGTCCGCTCATCTCTCTCTCCCTCAGTCCGCTCATCTCTCTCTCTCTCCCTCAGTCCGCTCATCTCTCTCTCCCTCAGTCTGCTCATCTCTCTCTCCCTCAGTCCGCTCATCTCTCTCTCCCTCAGTCCGCTCATCTCTCTCTCCCTCAGTCCGCTCATCTCTCTCTCCCTCAGTCCGCTCATCTCTCTCTCCCTCAGTCCGCTCATCTCTCTCTCCCTCAGTCCGCTCATCTCTCTCTCCCTCAGTCCGCTCATCTCTCTCTCCCTCAGTCCGCTCATCTCTCTCTCCCTCAGTCCGCTCATCTCTCTCTCCCTCAGTCCGCTCATCTCTCTCTCCCTCAGTCTGCTCATCTCTCTCTCCCTCAGTCCGCTCATCTCTCTCTCCCTCAGTCCGCTCATCTCTCTCTCCCTCAGTCGCTCATCTCTCTCTCCCTCAGTCCGCTCATCTCTCTCTCCCTCAGTCCGCTCATCTCTCTCTCCCTCAGTCCGCTCATCTCTCTCTCCCTCAGTCCGCTCATCTCTCTCTCCCTCAGTCCGCTCATCTCTCTCTCTCCCTCAGTCCGCTCATCTCTCTCTCCCTCAGTCCGCTCATCTCTCTCTCCCTCAGTCCGCTCATCTCTCTCTCCCTCAGTCCGCTCATCTCTCTCTCCCTCAGTCCGCTCATCTCTCTCTCCCTCAGTCCGCTCATCTCTCTCTCCCTCAGTCCGCTCATCTCTCTCTCCCTCAGTCCGCTCATCTCTCTCTCCCTCAGTCCGCTCATCTCTCTCTCTCTCAGTCCGCTCATCTCTCTCTCCCTCAGTCCGCTCATCTCTCTCTCCCTCAGTCCGCTCATCTCTCTCTCCCTCAGTCCGCTCATCTCTCTCTCTCAGTCCGCTCATCTCTCTCTCCCTCAGTCCGCTCATCTCTCTCTCCCTCAGTCCGCTCATCTCTCTCTCCCTCAGTCCGCTCATCTCTCTCTCCCTCAGTCCGCTCATCTCTCTCTCCCTCAGTCCGCTCATCTCTCTCTCCCTCAGTCCGCTCATCTCTCTCTCCCTCAGTCCGCTCATCTCTCTCTCTCTCCCTCAGTCCGCTCATCTCTCTCTCCCTCAGTCCGCTCATCTCTCTCTCTCTCCCTCAGTCCGCTCATCTCTCTCTCCCTCAGTCCGCTCATCTCTCTCTCCCTCAGTCCGCTCATCTCTCTCTCCCTCAGTCCGCTCATCTCTCTCTCCCTCAGTCCGCTCATCTCTCTCTCCCTCAGTCCGCTCATCTCTCTCTCCCTCAGTCCGCTCATCTCTCTCTCCCTCAGTCCGCTCATCTCTCTCTCCCTCAGTCCGCTCATCTCTCTCTCTCCCTCAGTCCGCTCATCTCTCTCTCTCCCTCAGTCCGCTCATCTCTCTCTCCCTCAGTCCGCTCATCTCTCTCTCCCTCAGTCCGCTCATCTCTCTCTCCCTCAGTCCGCTCATCTCTCTCTCCCTCAGTCCGCTCATCTCTCTCTCCCTCAGTCCGCTCATCTCTCTCTCCCTCAGTCCGCTCATCTCTCTCTCCCTCAGTCCGCTCATCTCTCTCTCCCTCAGTCCGCTCATCTCTCTCTCCCTCAGTCCGCTCATCTCTCTCTCCCTCAGTCCGCTCATCTCTCTCTCCCTCAGTCCGCTCATCTCTCTCTCCCTCAGTCCGCTCATCTCTCTCTCCCTCAGTCCGCTCATCTCTCTCTCTCCCTCAGTCCGCTCATCTCTCTCTCCCTCAGTCCGCTCATCTCTCTCTCCCTCAGTCCGCTCATCTCTCTCTCCCTCAGTCCGCTCATCTCTCTCTCCCTCAGTCCGCTCATCTCTCTCCCTCAGTCCGCTCATCTCTCTCTCCCTCAGTCCGCTCATCTCTCTCTCCCTCAGTCCGCTCATCTCTCTCTCTCCCTCAGTCCGCTCATCTCTCTCTCCCTCAGTCTCTCTCCTCAGTCCGCTCATCCCTCTCCTCTCATCTCTCTCTCCCTCAGTCCGCTCATCTCTCTCTCCCTCAGTCCGCTCATCTCTCCTCTCCCTCAGTCCGCTCATCTCTCTCTCCCTCAGTCCGCTCATCTCTCTCTCCCTCAGTCCGCTCATCTCTCTCTCCCTCAGTCCGCTCATCTCTCTCTCTCCCTCAGTCCGCTCATCTCTCTCCCTCCCTCAGTCCGCTCATCTCTCTCTCCCTCAGTCCGCTCATCTCTCTCTCCCTCAGTCCGCTCATCTCTCTCTCCCTCAGTCCGCTCATCTCTCTCTCCCTCAGTCCGCTCATCTCTCTCTCCCTCAGTCCGCTCCTCTCTCTCTCCCTCAGTCCGCTCATCTCTCTCTCCCTCAGTCCGCTCATCTCTCTCTCCCTCAGTCCGCTCATCTCTCTCTCCCTCAGTCCGCTCATCTCTCTCTCCCTCAGTCCGCTCATCTCTCTCTCCCTCAGTCCGCTCATCTCTCTCTCCCTCAGTCCGCTCATCTCTCTCTCTCCCTCAGTCCGCTCATCTCTCTCTCCCTCAGTCCGCTCATCTCTCTCTCCCTCAGTCCGCTCATCTCTCTCTCCCTCAGTCCGCTCATCTCTCTCTCCCTCAGTCCGCTCATCTCTCTCTCTCTCCCTCAGTCCGCTCATCTCTCTCTCCCTCAGTCCGCTCATCTCTCTCTCCCTCAGTCCGCTCATCTCTCTCTCCCTCAGTCCGCTCATCTCTCTCTCCCTCAGTCCGCTCATCTCTCTCTCCCTCAGTCCGCTCATCTCTCTCTCCCTCAGTCCGCTCATCTCTCTCCCTCAGTCCGCTCATCTCTCTCTCCCTCAGTCCGCTCATCTCTCTCTCCCTCAGTCCGCTCATCTCTCTCTCCCTCAGTCCGCTCATCTCTCTCTCCCTCCCTCAGTCCGCTCATCTCTCTCTCCCTCAGTCCGCTCATCTCTCTCTCCCTCAGTCCGCTCATCTCTCTCTCCCTCAGTCCGCTCATCTCTCTCTCCCTCAGTCCGCTCATCTCTCTCTCCCTCAGTCCGCTCATCTCTCTCTCCCTCAGTCCGCTCATCTCTCTCTCTCCCTCAGTCCGCTCATCTCTCTCTCCCTCAGTCCGCTCATCTCTCTCTCCCTCAGTCCGCTCATCTCTCTCTCCCTCAGTCCGCTCATCTCTCTCTCCCTCAGTCCGCTCATCTCTCTCTCCCTCAGTCCGCTCGTCTCTCTCTCCCTCAGTCCGCTCATCTCTCTCTCCCTCAGTCCGCTCGTCTCTCTCTCCCTCAGTCCGCTCATCTCTCTCTCCCTCAGTCCGCTCATCTCTCTCTCCCTCAGTCCGCTCATCTCTCTCTCCCTCAGTCCGCTCGTCTCTCTCTCCCTCAGTCCGCTCATCTCTCTCTCCCTCAGTCCGCTCGTCTCTCTCTCCCTCAGTCCGCTCATCTCTCTCTCCCTCAGTCCGCTCATCTCTCTCTCCCTCAGTCCGCTCATCTCTCTCTCCCTCAGTCTGCTCATCTCTCTCTCCCTCAGTCCGCTCTCCCTCAGTCCGCTCATCTCTCTCTCCCTCAGTCCGCTCATCTCTCTCTCCCTCCCTCAGTCCGCTCATCTCTCTCTCCCTCAGTCTGCTCATCTCTCTCTCCCTCAGTCCGCTCATCTCTCTCTCCTCAGTCCGCTCATCTCTCTCTCCCTCCCTCAGTCCGCTCATCTCTCTCTCCCTCAGTCCGCTCATCTCTCTCTCCCTCAGTCCGCTCATCTCTCTCTCCCTCCCTCAGTCCGCTCATCTCTCTCTCCCTCAGTCCGCTCATCTCTCTCTCTCTCCCTCAGTCCACTCATCTCTCTCTCCCTCAGTCCGCACATCTCTCTCTCCCTCAGTCCGCTCTCCCTTAGTCCGCTCATCTCTCTCTCCCTCAGTCCGCTCATCTCTCTCTCCCTCAGTCCGCTCATCTCTCTCTCTCTCAGTCCACTCATCTCTCTCTCCCTCAGTCCGCTCGTCTCTCTCCCTCAGTCCACTCGTCTCTCTCTCCCTCAGTCCGCTCATCTCTCTCTCCCTCAGTCCGCTCATCTCTCTCTCCCTCAGTCTGCTCATCTCTCTCTCCCTCAGTCCGCTCATCTCTCTCTCCCTCAGTCCGCTCATCTCTCTCTCTCTCTCAGTCCGCTCATCTCTCTCTCTCTCTCCCTCAGTCCGCTCAGGAGCTCCCCTCTCCACATGTGCAATGTCTGACACCTCCCGGCTCAAGATGCTAATGCCAAGCACCTCTAGGTCCCCTTTGCAGACGTCCTCCTGTCTCATCTGTGGATAAGCAGCCGAGCTCTTGTCTGTTTTTAGTTCACCACGAATGAGATTCTTTTTGTCGAAGTAATGGAATCTTTTTTTACTCCAAAGAAAACAACAATGTTGGATGCACTTTCTCTGATCATAGATCATAACCACTGAACTGCTTGTGTTTCACACACACACACACACACACACACACACACACTCACTCCGCCTCCCTCCCCCCCCCCACCCCCCCCCCCCCCCCCAGTGGGTTGGGGGGTAATAATAGACCCACCAGTGTCTCCCTTCATGAAAGTTCATGAACAGTGAGTGACTAGGGAAACTGAGACTTGCTTTTATCCCTCCAGGTTTACTGGAGGTCCTACAGACTTTATCTGTGTGTCTGTCTGTCTGTCTGTCTGTCTGTCTGTCTGTCTGTCTGTCTGTCTGTCTGTCTGTCTGTCTGTCCCGACTTCACGGCTTATATCTCAAAAACTACTGGACAGATTTCCTTGACATTTTGCACACTAACTGGAAGTTAGGTCCGATTGAATGTATCAAATTTTCAGAATCGAGGCTTGAAGAGAAAGTGGTTTTTTAAGGTCGTACACTCCAGAGCGCCTCCCCACATACGTGATTCATGGAATGGCGAAATTGCGTAATGTTTGACGTCATCAACAACGTGACGTCATTTGCGAGTAGAATTTTGATGATAATGGATTTTTGACTCACATGCGAAGCAAAAGTGAGTCTATGTACTGAGCCGTGTCGTCCGTCCGTCCGGGCGTCCGTCCGGGCGTCCGTCCGGGCGTCCGTAAAAAACTTAAACGTTGAATTTTTCTCGGAGACTATTAAGTCTATCAACACCAAATGTGGCATGATGGTGTATGATGACAAGGCCTCAAAAAACATACATAGTGACTTGACCTTGCTTCAAGGTCAAGGTCACAGGAGCCATAAATGTGGTCTCAAAAACAGTCATTTTTCACATTTTCCCAATTTTCTCCCACGTTATTGAGAATGGCGACCTTAGCTACAAGTGGTATATAGGTCAAAGCAAGCCCTATCTTTTGATACCAGTTTGGTTGACCTTGCTTCAAGGTCAAGGTCACAGGAGCTCTTCAAAGTTGGATTGTATACATATTTTGAAGTGACCTTGACCCTGAACTATGGAAGATAACTGTTTCAAACTT
>JAWQFJ010030240.1:0-2500 GCA_034096865.1 Theodoxus fluviatilis | reverse complement strand
TTCAGAGGTGCTTCCTTTGCATGTTCAATTGTAGTTTAGCTGTTCCCTTGCTTCAGACTTGGCACTATAGTTCACAACATGATGATAATACACAATCAATTGTATGATAGCAAACACACACACACACACAAGAAGAGCTAGCAAAGGTGAACTAGATTTGTAAAATTATTGTTCAATCTGGCCTCCTCTCAAACATAAAAATATATTTTTTTTTAAAGTTTAGGCAGACCTACCTACTCCCTTTTATTTATGTGGCCATGTTACTTTTACACAGTTTTTAAAATTACTGTTGACTTTCTCTCTCTCTCCTTGTCTCTCTCTCTCTCTCCTTGTCTCTCTCTCTCTCTCTCTCTCTCTCTCTCTCTCTCTCTCTCTCTCTCTCTCTCTCTCCTGTCTCTCTCCTTGTCTCTCTCCTTGTCTCTCTCTCTCTCTCTCTCTCTCTCTCTCTCTCTCTCTCTCTCTCTCTCTCTCTCTCTCTCTCTCTCTCTCTCTCTCTCCGTATCTCTGTCTCTCTCTCTCTCTCTCTCTCTCTCTCTCTCTCTCTCTCCGTATCTCTGTCTCTCTCTCTCTCTCTCTCTCTCTCCCGTATCTCTCTCTCTCTCTCTCTCTCTCTCTCTCTCTCTCTCTCTCTCTCTCTCTCTCTCTCTCTCTCTCTCTCTCTCTCTCTCTCTCTCTCAAAAAGTTTAGGGTGGGTAGAAAAAACAAGGGTTGGTTGGGTCGCCATAACCACATCAAATTTTTTTGGAGGGGCCTTACACTGTGAGTCATGGGCGCGTTTGTTAGGCGTAGAATCTTGAGAGAATCTTGAGGGCTAGGCATTGTTTACGTTTCTCGCTATTAGACGTAGGTGCGTCTCGCTCGCCATCGGCTAGCCATCAAGGCGAGCCACTTGCCCAACAAATGCGCCGTTGAATATGTATTTGCTGGTTGCAGGAGTGTTCAGCATCATTTGGGACCACATAGAGGAGATAAGGACATCCTCCAGAGACATGGCCACCTCACTCAGCCACTGCATGACGCTCCTCAGCCAGCAGGAAGAGGTGAGATGCCTGCCTCTTCATGTTGCCCTTCAGGTTTTGCTTTTTAGAAAAAAACATTGACGGTAAACAACAAACTGCATGCTGTCCAATCTTCTCTGCTTTATGCACTTCAGGGAATCCACTGAAAGGGGGGGAAAAACAGCAACCGACTGTATTCTGTCCAGGAGCGGAGATGGCCCTGAAAAGGGCCGTTTTTGTGGAGTGAGCGTATGCTTGATGGGAGAGAGCCTCTTGCTCTGACGTGAAGAGCTGTTGCTCGTGTCCACAGGGTGTGTCTCTTTGTAGTGGCTTCTCTTCTGGCAGGCGCCGTCCGTCCTGTAACATGGCAAGCTTTTGGAAGACTCCTCCTTCATCAGGCCAAGAATGGGAGAGGCTGACGAGTGACGGTTTATATAGTGGATGGTAGAGAAGAATTCAGGGAATCCAATATTATAGTAGGTGTAACCAAGAGGAAATCCTTCCCTACTGAATTATTTGCTCTCATTTTTGTCGATCTCTTGCCATGTAACTTGTATTCTGTCTGTCTCTCTCTCTCTCTCTCTCTCTCTCTCTCTCTCTCTCTCTCACACACACTCTCTCTCTCTCTCTCTCTCTCACACACACACACACACACTCTCTCTCTCTCTCTCTCTCTCTGTCTCTCCTGTGCTACCCTTATCTCCCGCTGTCATCGTGGCCACTCCTCTCCTCTGGTGGCGCCAGGTTGGATGCTGGCTGGCATAGTTGTCTCCAAGAGGTCAGTTTTTGGAGCAGCCAGAATGTCAACACCCACCCACGCCTCTCTGCCCCTGTTTTTGTCCATGTTACCCCCCTCTCCTCTTTCACCAGAAGAGAGAACTTCCGTCCTTTGTCTGAAAGTCCCCCGGAAGTGAACCCTTCCGGTTCTGTTCCCGCTTTGTTCCTACGCTTGTCCATCCCCATAAATAGAGGCTGCAGTGGTTGCTTTAGGAGACCCCATCCCATCTGGGAGAGAGACCACTGCCACCACGGTCTAGAGAGACCACTGCCACCACGGTCTTGGGTTGGTCCAGGCCATTATCATCAGGCCTCGGACCAGTCAGCAGCTCCTGTACCCATGGGTGAATAAAGTTGTGGAAAGCAAGTACGATTTGTCTGATACCTGCGCCCTGCTACCATCATGCCTCATACCACTCCATCACATAGGAAAAAAGCATTTCGGCAAAAGAGAAATATTGATTTAGGTTGAATCTGGCCTCTTTTATGAAAAAGAATAATCTTTTTTTAGTTCTGGCCAACCTTACAACCCATCCTGTTTGGTCATGTTATCTTAACCGCGGCAATTTTTGACTCACATGCGAAGCAAAAGTGAGTCTATGTACTCACCCTTTTCGTCCGTCCGGGCGTCCGGGCGTCCGGGCGTCCGGGCGTCTGTACAAAACTTTAACGTTGGATTTTTCTTGGAGACTATTAAGTCTATCAACACCCAATTTGGCATGATG
>JAWQFJ010030238.1:30000-35116 GCA_034096865.1 Theodoxus fluviatilis | reverse complement strand
ATTTACGCTTCCTCAAAACTGTTCTAGTGATTTTCGTGCTCAGTGGCCTTACATAGCTTATAGGCTGTAAAAGTCCATCCTCTCGTTTTTGACTCACATGCGAAGCAAAAGTGAGTCTATGTACTCACCCGTTTCGTCCGTCCGGGCTTGCGGGCGTGCGGGCGTCCGGGCGTGCGGTCGTCCGTTTAAAACTTTAACGTTGAATTTTTCTCGGAGACTATTAAATCTATCAACACCCGATTTGGCATGATGGTGTATGATGACAAGGCCTCAAAAAACATACATAGTGACTTGACTTTGCTTCAAGGTCAAGGTCGCAGGGGCTATAAATGTTGTATAAAAAACAGCAATTTTTCACATTTTCTCAATTTTCTCTGAAGTTTTTTTAGATTGGATACCTGACCTATATATGGTATATAGATCAAAGCAAGTCCTATATTTTGATACCAGTTTGGTTGACCTTGCTTCAAGGTCAAGGTCACAGGAGCTCTTCAAAGTTGGATTGTACACATTTTGAAGTGACCTTGACCCTGAGCTATGGAAGATAACTGTTTCAAACTTAATAATTATGTGGGGAACATGTTATACTTACATCATAAGACACATTTGGTCACATATCATCAGGGTCAAGGTCACTTCGACCCTTATGAAATGTGACCAAAATGGGGTAGTGAACCACTAAAAGTGACCATATCTCATGGTAGAAAGTGCCAATAAGCACCATTGTGCTTCCTATGTCTTGAATTAACAGCTTTGTGTTGCATGACCTTGGATGACCTTGACCTTGTGTCAAGGCCACATGTATTTTTGTAGGAAAAATGTGTAAAGCATTTCTTAGTGTATATCACTGCTAGGTGTAGTTGTTTGACCTTGACCTTAACGGTCACCTGAAGGTCAAGGTCATGTAAAGGTCAAGGTTACGCATGTGAGTCGTAAGGGCTTTGCCCTTCTTGTTCGAAACTTCTTTCAAAGATTAGCCAGCAGCAAGTAAGCATTTTCCAAACGTCGTTTGATACACTGCTCTGTAGGTTCCCCAGTGGGTTGGGGGTCAGAATAGACCCACCGCGCCTCCCTACGCGATTCGAAAAAGTTGAATAACCAGGGAAGTCGTGATCGGAGTTCCTCATACTCGAACTAGTTTCGGTGATGTCGTGATTGATGGCCTTACATAGCCTACAAAGGCTGACAGTCATCGATCGCACCCCCCATCCATCCATCGTAGTCTGTCCGAATAGCGCAGGTACCGCCGGCCCTGGGCAGTCTGTGTGCCAGCAGGAGGGTATCATTCAAGGTGGGTCGGTTCCCTACGTTTAGGCCCGCTGTGACAAGAGCTCCCTCCGTATGCGCATGAAGGCAACTTCAGCAGCACTCAGCAACCTCCTAGCTACGAGCGAGCGTACGACTTTTTTGACTCACATGCGAAGCAAAAGTGAGTCTATGTACTCACCCGTGTCGTCCGTCCGGGCGTCCGGGCGTCCGGGTATCCGGGCGTCCGGGCGTCCGTGAAAAACTAGTTTAACGTAGGATTTTTCTCGGAGACTATTAAGTCTATCAACACCCAATTTGGCATGATGGTGTATGATGACAAGGCGTCAAAAAATATACATAGTGACTTGACCTTGCTTCAAGGTCAAGGTCGCAGGGGCCGTAAATGTTGTCTTAAAAACAGCCGTTTTTCACATTTTCCCACTTTTCTCTGAAGTTTTTGAGATTGGATACCTGACCTATATATGGTGTATAGGGCAAAGTAATTCCTATCCTTTGATACCAGTTTGATTGACATTGCTTCAAGGTCAAGGTCACAGGAGCTCTTCAAAGTTGGATTGTAAACATATTTTGAAGTGACCTTGACCCTGAACTATGGAAGATAACTCTTCCAAACTTCATAACACTGTAGTACACATGTTATACTTTTATCATGAGACACATTTGGTCACATATCATCAAGGTCAAGATCACTTTGACCCTTATGAAATGTGACCAAAATGGGGTAGTGAACCACTAAAAGTGACCATATCTCATGGTAGAAAGTGCCAATAAGCACCATTGTGCTTCCTATGTCTTGAATTAACAGCTTTGTGTTGCATGACCTTGGATGACCTTGATCTTGGGTCAAGGTCGCATGTATTTTGGTAGGAACAATGTGTAAAGCATTTCTTAGTTTAGTGTATGATATCATTGCTAGTTTTAGTTGTTTGACCTTGACCTTGAAGGCCAACGGAAGGTCAAGGTCATGTAAAGGTCAAGGTCAAGCACGTGAGTTGCATGGGCTTTGCCCTTCTTGTGGTATCTGGGATGAGCTCCCACCCCCCACAAAGACCCTACGTTCTACTTCGACTAGTAGGGCTCTTCATGTCCATCCCCTTTTTTCTGACGTTGGCATCTTGAAACGACGTGCGGTAAGCCTTGCACTCATGGGCTACATAAGCGGACTCGTCAAAGGAGAAGGGTGCTTGAAGTTGACGTGCCTCACCGCCTGATGGACCTCATCACCTCGTTGGCTGTGATTTGCTGTGTGGTCGGCAAGGCCATAATAATGAAGTCTTGTCTCGAGCATAAACGCCTGTGTAAACACACAGCAAAGCACAGCCAATGAGGTGATGAGGCCCGTCAGGCGGTGAAGCACGTCAGCTTCAAGCACCCCTCTCCTTGGACGAGTCCACTAGTGCGGTCCATCAGTGGAAGGCTGACCAAAATGGCTTCATCGTTATTTAAAAGAAAAGGAAGTTGTGCAACTGGCATGGGACGTACACGCATGAATTGAAGAAACATTACGTATGCAAGGTCACCAGACATTCTCTTCGACCATCACGACAGCGATACAAAGACGGAACAGACGAACAGACATAGAAAATCATCAACATCTGCACTTTCCACCGGACGGAAGCCGGATCGACTACAGTTACATCCCTTCGATTGCTCTCTCTCTCTCTATCTCTCTCTATCTCTCTCTTTCTTTCTCTCTCTCTCTTTCTTTCGCTCTCTCTCTCTCTTTCTTTCTTTCTCTTTCTCTCTCTCTCTCTCTCTCTCTCTCTCTCTCTCAGGACGAAGGCAGCGAGGAGGTAACTAACAACTACTATAATTCAAAAGAGATTCGAAAAGCTTAAAAAAAAGATCTGGAAGAAGATCGTCAAAGGACCGATGCAGTCCATGCAGCGCCAGACCAGCTTCCACCTCGGACCGATGCGATGGGTACAGCGGAAAGGAACAGAGCGGAATTTCGTAGACGGGAAAGTGGCAGGCCTGCGGACAGATCACCTATGGGAAGATACCTAAGATCGAGTCGAAGATAGATTCTGCTGACAGGGTCGAGGTGGCGGTGATCGTGAACGTGCCTGTGATCTATCTTTTTCTCCTTAGATACATGGCAGTAGCAGCCAGATACCTGCTTCCCGCGAGTCAAACGGTGAACCCGACGCATTCCCAATCAACGCACGCGCTTGCAGCGGCGGAGCGCGGAGTGACGGACAGATGCTGAGAAAGCAAGAGCCCAGGCAGAATGCTTGTCGCTGATCGCTTGAGACTGTTCAGAAATGCCGCTCTCCAGATAAGACAGACTGCAGTCTTTATTACACTCTCCTTGTTAAGTTCCAACCCCCCCCCCCCCCCCCCCCCTCCCCTCATTTTTTTTCCATTGTTCATAAATTGTAACGGGCCCAAGGCCTATATGCAATAAACAATTCTCTCTCTCTCTCTCTCTCTCTCTCTCTCTCTCTCTCTCTCTCTCTCTCTCTCTCTCTCTCTCTCTCTCTCTCTCTCTCTTTCCTCTCCCCTCTCCCCCTCCCCCCTCCCCCCACCCACACCCCGTTTCTCTTCCTTAGTCTAATTTTTTTTATAATGAAAATAAGTCCACATGAATAAACACCAATGAAGTTATCAGTGATTATCACAGACTGAACTGCGGAACGACTAGAGCCAGAGCCGTTGGAGTCATCTCCCCTGAAACCCCTTTTCAATTGACATCACTGGATGTTACAGGCTGCACAATGTTATCTCCCTCTCTCAAATCTCGTTCCATCCGCTATTGTGCGAGACTGAACGAGACGGAAAGAGTTGCTTCCCGTTTGGGACCTTTTAATCACGTCGCACAGCAAAGTGACGAACGTTAAATTCCTCTCTGGCCATTGAACCATTCTAGTTCACTAGAGACTTCGCCTACCGGCGAACGTGTCTCTAGTCCAGTTGACATCACGTGATGGAAGGTTTTCATCCGAAATATGCAAATGGAGGTCACACGAGAGGCTTGTGGGATGGCCGATCTGCTCCCTGACATACGCCGTTAAAGTAGCTCTAAGACTATTTTGCACAAAACTCTTAACTTACTCTTGTTGAGGCAATAAACAAGCATTTATTCGATAAAATAAAATGTTTGTGTTGAAAAGGAAACAAGTTTTGACATCTGAATGATTTCTGTAAAAAGTGGAGAAAAAAATAGAATCAGAACGAACTATTTTTGTTGCAGTGCTGCAATGCGAAGGGTCAAGTCTATTACGCATTCATTGCTAACTGTGCCAGAGTCAATACTGACTCGGGTTCACAGAGTGCCACTAAATATGCTTAGGAGGGTAAACACAGACCCACTGCGTATTCCTACGGTATTCTATGAGGCGAATAACTCAGGACAGAGATATTTGATTTGCTCCAACCACTTCTAGTGATTTTCGTTATCAACGGCCTTACATAGCCTACAGAGACTGATAGGTCACAAACCTCCGTTCGTTAATCAATGCATTCATTCATTCACTAATACAGTCACTGCATTAAATTCTGAAATGGCCTGAGACACCCTGTAACATCTGGATGGGCCAAGCTAAAATTAGTAGCAGCCGCCATGTTTGTAGGATGAAAATGGGAATGCAGTCATCTCTGGTCGATGGTAAGCGTATGTTGAAGAATAAAGATCGGTTGTTGTTGGTTTTTAAAAGGGCATCAAATCATGAAGATGTTTTGATTGCCCCCCCCCCAAATAAATAAATAAATAAATAAAATAAATATATATATATATATATATATATATATATATATATATATATATATATATATATATATATATATATATATATATATATATATCATAAGGAATATTGATAATGGATAAATGTGCATTTATAATTTG
>JAWQFJ010030238.1:7500-25000 GCA_034096865.1 Theodoxus fluviatilis | reverse complement strand
CCTCACCACACCACATCACACCACACCACACCACACCTCACCACACCACATCACACCACACCACACCACACCTCACCACACCACACGAGACCACACCTCACCCCACCACACCACACAACACAACACCACACCACAGCACACCACACCACACCACACCACACCACACCACTCCACACCACACCACACCACACCACACCACACCACACCACACCACACCACACCACACCACACCACACCACACCACACCACACCACACCACACCACACCACACCACAGCACACCACACCACACCACAGCACACCACACCACACCACACCACACCACACCACACAACACCACACCACACCACAACACACTCCTTACCTCTAGCTTAAAAGATGCACATTTCGTGCTCGTGTCCTTTCTCGTGCAGGTAAACACGCCGTCTGTGCACATAGTATCCCAACATTTTCCAGCATTGTTACATTGAGAATGGCTTATTGACCTTGAGCCAGCCAATGTAGTCATATTCTTGCAGGTTTGGTCTTCAGGGACTATCAGATGTCTCCTGCATAGACAGAAGGCACCATGCCAAAAATCCAGCCGGTGGGAGAGTTGTAGTGTACACATCGAAAGTTTCTTTGCTTGTCAAATGGCGTTAGGAATATTGAGTTGCTGTGAAGTAGTTTCTCCTGCAAGTCCTTAAAGTTTATCAGCATTCGCTATATGGCCCAGCTGTCGTTTAGTGTGTCATCAATCCACATCTGTGGCCTTTATGGTCCAGTGGGTATTGACCTTCTGTAAATTTAACTGACCGACTTGCCTTGGGCAAAGGCTGTTTTTATTTGTTGACTCCAGCCAAAAACCAAGGCTACAGCAAAATGTTGTTATGTTGTACTGTTATGTGGGAATTATCTTCAGCCGTGGTAAGCTCCTAACATAACAACTGGCATTCTCTGAAGACAGAGATCAAATCCCCTGAAGAAGGAGTGTGGCTGCCTATATGGCGGGGTGTTCAAAAACAGTCACACACGCAATCATCTCACCCACTTGGGTGATCCTGGGAGTGTTTAGCCCAGGTACGCAACAACAACAACAACAACAACAACAACTAACCGATATTTTGCTTTACGAAACCTTTGTGTGGCCTCTCTCTCTCTCTCTCTCTGATAGTTTTTCTATACAACCCTGGTGACCTTGGAATTATCGGCTTATTCAAAACCCCACGTGCCTGGACACCATGACAACACCACGAGGACATCACGTGGACCACATCTGAGACGGTATAAGTCAAACCTATGCATTAATTACTTGCTGGTCGCGTGTGACCATCTGACTGGACATCTGACATTGACTGGGTTTCCAGCAAAGTTCTTAACCTCCTATAGAAATCCAAATAGTAGGCCTATGTGCGCCAAGATCTGCACACTCCGCCTCTGTCCTTCCACCTCTAGATCTCGTCGCCCTTGTTCTCCCTGGAGTGCTCTACCAGGAGGGTTGGGTATTTTAGTATTTTGTGAGCGATGCATTGGTCACCTGATTCTACATTCAAGTCGTAACAAGGAAACATAGTCTGTCCATTTATGGAAGACACATCGTCTTCCTTTCGTGTCTTTTTTTATTGTGTTAAAGCAGCACGCCACTCAGCAATCACGTGTGACAGTGGCACTTCTCTCAGCAATCACGTGTGACAGTGGCACGCCTCTCAACAATCACGTGTGACACTGGCACGCCACTCAGCAATCACGTGTGACAGTGGCACGCCACTCAGCAATCACGTGTGACACTGGCACGCCACTCAGCAATCACGTGTGACAGTGGCACGCCACTCAGCAATCACGTGTGACAGTGGCACGCCACTCAGCAATCACGTGCGACAGTGGCACGCCACTCAGCAATCACGTGTGACAGTGGCACGCCACTCAGCAATCACGTGTGACAGTGGCACGCCTCTCAGCAATCACGTGTGACACTGACACGCCACTCAGCAATCACGTGTGACAGTGGCACGCCACTCAGCAATCACGTGTGACAGTGGCACGCCTCTCAGCAATCACGTGCGACAGTGGCACGCCACTCAGCAATCACGTGTGACAGTGGCACGCCACTCAGCAATCACGTGTGACAGTTGCACAGAACATCCAACGCAGGTGAGCGCAATGTTTTGTCCCATGAAAATATTCCACAAAACATGCAAGACTGAAATAGTCACAAGGTCATCATTCTCTTTGAGATGAGATACTCTGATCTACCAACAATGATTCATGCATTTCTTCGTTATGAGATTACAAGAATACTGTTTTCAAAGTTGGTTTGTTGCTACACCAGTGTATCTTGCTGGAGAGGAAGAAGTAGTCCCTTACGGTTTTTTGTTCATCTGCTGACAGTGGGCAGTAGTCCCCACATGAACTGCTTTACGTGTGATGCTTTCCCGAATAACCAAAGCCAGACAACTCACGAGCACATGATGGTCTGTGCCAAAGCCGGCAGCCACATGCTCTGTGTTGCGTTGCTGCGCTGAGTACATTAGGGAGCACTGGGACGCAATTAGTTTTCTGTCTTCCAGGAAGTCCTCAAATGGATGTGTAATGGATCGATTTTGTTCAAACTGCCACGTTGACTGGGAATGGATGGATGGATAGTGTTTTACGGCCTATCAGTCTTTGTAGGCTATGTAAGGCCATTAAGCACGAAAATCACTATAACAGTTTAGAGTTAACGTAAATAAAGTAACGGTATCCCTAGTTGTTCGCCTCTTACGAATCGCGTAGAGAGACGCGGTGGATCAATTCTTACACTGAACCCACAGGGAGTCCCGCCTGGGAATAAATCATTTTTCCTGCTGTGGGACTCCTTGGTGGCATAACTTCCCATCTCTTCCGCCATTGTTTAAATGTGAAAATAACTTCACCCGACGCTGATACAGATGTGGAGCTGATCTGAAAGCTTGCACTTTATGAATCTTATGAAGCGGCCTCTGGCGTTGATATTTTTCAGTAGGTAAATATGGCGAATGATGATAGACCTTTCCAAACATTTGCGTGAATACAGACCATTAAACCTATTCTACAGGCACACGTTATCAGTTGGCCCTAATGAAAACAAATGATCAAATACTTATTACAATTATCATGTGTTCAGTATTGAAAGCATTTTTTTCCAAACACAAATATTTAAGAACGGCCTCGTCACAAGCTTGACCTATACAAACAAACAGTAGAGCATATTTCTGAACTATTTAGATACAACAGCTGCCTTTGCCAAACGAATAAGTAATCGTGTCCAGCTAATGGAACATTTTTTTAAGAGACATGTCAACCAACACAAGTCCAACAGCCTTTGAATGCCTCGATGACAATAGCCCGGTAAAAAAATCACACTCACGGCAGACGTGAAGATTTAGTGAGTATCTGCTGACGTCAGACGATGGCTGATCCTTCCTGACGTCAGACAATTGATTAACAGCAATGTCCTTATGCAGTATTGGCCCACTTAGGGACACAGCAGGTCGTGGCCTGATCTGAAGTTGCTCAGGGTAGAAGAGTATATTGTAATGCAGAGGACGCGCCATGCACGTTTGTGAATGGAGGAACTTTTAGGCTGAATGCTAGTCCGAGGGGCTAAGAAACACTGTCTTTATTCTGAAAGGCCCTCACAAACAGCTCAAAGCCCTCATAAGGATTAGAGCGCTTTGGGTCCGGATAGCAACTGTCGTAGCACGATACCAGTACCATACATGAAGCACGGAAATCGGTCTGACTGTCTCGATCGAATGACGCAGATAGCACAATGGAATTTAAGCAACGTGCAGGAACTCGTCGTGGTGATACCAGCAAAGGAAATCAGTTAATCAAGTGACTTAAGATTATGGCCACATCAGTGTTACATTTGCATAGGATTAGCGAATATCAAAAGGATTAACTTAATGTTAGATCGTGAGTACACTGCGGGTTGTTGTTTTTACGTAATTGCCTATGATAGTATAGGACTATATCACATCATTTTTTAATAAATCGTATTCGCTACGTCTTCCACTACGTCAAAACGAATTGTTGAGGTACAGAAATTCTGTTAGCGGACAAGTTCTCGTAAGCGCCCAACAACAGACAGGTACATTACCGAGCTAAAACTCAGAATGTTGCATACAGTTTGCACGAATGCCTCAAACGAAGCTGAGGGGATTTTCCAGCACACCTGCGTGTGTGCTCGATATCCACAGCTCATAAAAGCTGGTTTTTATATTTGAACTAGATGGTTTACCCGTCTCCACCTTTTCCCGTCTCCACCTGTTCCCGTCTCCACCTTTTCTTGTCTCCATCTCCACCTGTTCCCGTCTCCACCTTTTCCCGTGTCCACCTTTTCCCGTCTCAACCTTTTCCCGTGTCCACCTTTTCCCGTCTCCACCTTTGCCCGTCTCCACCTTTTCCCCTCCCCCCCCATCCCCCCGGTAACCCCTCCCCCCCCCCCGCATCAGCCCCCACCGCCTCCACCCCCCCCCCCCCCCCCCGGTATCACCTCCCCCGTCCCCGCATCAGCCCCCCCGGCCTCACCCCTCCCCCATCCTCACTTACCCCCCCCCCGGCCTCACCCCACCTCCCGGCCTCACCCCCCCCCGGCCTCCCCCCCCTCCCCCGCTCCCCCCCCAGCCTCCCCCCTCCTCGGCCTCATTCCCCCACGGCCTCACCCACTTCCCGGCCTCACCCCCCCCCCCGGTCTCACCACCCCCGGCATCACTTCCCCCCGGCCTCACCCCCCGGCCTCCCCCTCCCCCCAGCCTCACCCCACCACCCGGCCTCACCCCACCACCCGGCCTCATCCCTCCCACCGGCCTCACCCCACAGCCTCATCCCCCCCCCCCGCCTCACCCCCCAGCCCCCCCCCCCCCGGTCTCACCGCACCCCTTGGCATCACACCCCCCCCTAAATAACCGTACCATACATACTTTCCCACCCCCCACCCCCTCACATTCACCAAACATCAACGCGTGAGGAGATGAGCGAGCTCGGACCCGTAAAACCTTGTGCAGCACGAAGCACACATTGGAGCCGAGTTGCCTCCCTTTGCCGCCAACAGTCCCATGACTAAAAAGTTCCAGAGGGAATATCCAAATCACAACGACATGCAAAATTTCGCGGAGATCCGTGCATGGGCAGCCGAACGCATAGAGAGGACGGACAGACGGAAAAGATGGAAAGAGGGACATAAAACCGTTTGGGTTTTATATATATAGATGTCTTTTGGCATAACCTTCACACACACACACACACACACGCACACATACACACACACACACGCACGCACACACACACACGCACGCACACATGCACGCACACACACACACACTGACACCACACGCGCACACACACTCACGCACACACACTCACGCACACACGCACATGCACGCACACACACACTTACCATGCACGCGCGCACACACACCCACACACACCCACACCCACACCACACACACAGACACACACACACACACACACGGACACACACACACACTTTAAAATTATGCCTAATTCCTCTAGATTTCTTACGTATGTGATTACCAAACGGACACTGAAGAAGGAATAAATATCTGACAGTCACCAACGTCAATCTGATATTGTTCCACGAGATCAATTAGAACCGCTCATTTTCAGTATTCATGGGTTATTGTGAACTTATGCCCGGTGCTTTCGTCACAGATTCCACATGGATATATGTATTATATTCCCCTCTTTCTGAGTCTTCATTACCTATTATTATTTCACTTTGTCATCTTTGATAACGTTGGTTGTTATAGAAATATAAGTCTATCTAAATATCACGTGTGTTTACAAGCCTGTGATTTCTCATAATGTGGTTGCTGTTCTTATATTCATCCAAGGAAAATATTTTCATTCTCCTTGATATCGAGAGAGAAAGGGAGCATAACATTCTGGTTGTGTACAGTGGAAACGTTTTAACAGCATTTAATCGTTGTTGGAATGAGAAGGAGAAAGTATTTCCAAGAAAGGAGGCATCTCCCCTTATACCTGTTCTGGTAGTCATACTTTATTCTTGATTTTTCCATCACTGATCGCACAGAGAACTGAAACAGAATTCCAAAACGCCGATGCATTTCTCCTGCGAGGCGCTCTTTGCTCCGCAGTGTTCAATCTTCTCCTTCAAGACTTTCACGCACCTTTCTCCCTCAAGGGGTTGGAGGTCAGAATAGACTCGCCACTTCTTCCTACGCGATTCGTCAGAGGCAAATACAGGAAAATCGGGACCTGACGTACTTGTACTTTAATGAACTTTAATGTTATTTTTAATAAACCCATACCGTTCCCCGTTTCAGGGATAGAACCATGGTACTTCTCCTCGCATATCTTCTATCCCTGGGACGGGAAATATATGGATTTATTTAGTTATAATGACAATGCTATACTTGCTGCAAGCTGGTGTCGTAAATCTGTCCTTGCGGGTAATTATTCTGTCTGTGCGTGAATGATTATGCTTAGTGAACATGTACGACGAATGCACCTGCCCCTCTGTGAGACTGCATTAGCGTCGCTTTAACGCCTACGACGTGCCAAAGCAATACAAAAATATTTACAGGAGTTTCCCTAAGCTGCCATTGTGTCTTTAAAAAATAACTTTAATCGTTTTTAGTGCCTCAGTGACCTTTTGTAGCTCACAAAGGCTGAGTGGCCGCAAAACTCCATTCATTCATCCATGCACTTCTGCCATCAAGACCGAACGCCGTTTTACGTGAAAGCTGCTCCCTCATGCATGCATGCAAACTGCAGGCGCTGCAGCCCAGAAGCTTGCATGTCGTTCGTCCTTCCTTATATATGTGGGTCAAGGTTATGGAAGAGAACCGGATTCGTAACGTCGGCACTGAGTGAGTACCATAAGTAAAAATCCAAGCTTCTTTGCTAGACATCATGGCTCTGATTCATGAAAGCCGACCATAATAGTTGGTAACGACGGATCAGTTGCCAACTTCCAAGTTGACAACTATCGATGTCCTGTCCCTTAGATGCATGAAAGTCGACTTGGATCCGACTTCGAAGTTGCCAACTAAACGTTGTGACGTAGTAACTAACTAGGGTGAATCCCGGGAATCCCGTCTGAGTGCGCATGTTCAAGCGTCTTTGGCTGCCGTCTGCTTGTTGGCAGATAACGCTTTATGTGCGCTTGCAAGTCCTTGTGAATCTCATCTGCAGTTTCCAATATTTCATGGCAATGAAATATAAAAATGTATATTTCTCCATTATCGAACGAATCAAGCGGATTCGCACGATTGATAATCTGTCCCATCTCCTTCGTTGCAGTTGCTGATCAAACACACATGTGAACGCCGTCATCTTTTGTGTTGACATGATATTAGGGCGCGTTTGTTTGGCCCAAACTATCGAGAGCTTTGCGAGGGCTAGGCGTTGCCTACGTTCCTCGCTCATAAGGACGCACTCGCCGTGAAGGCGGGAGGCCGAGGGAGGTCCAAAGCTCCCTCAATGGGTGTGTTCTATGAAGTGAAAAACTGACGTGATATCTGAATCGTCAGTTATTTCGTCTATCGGCAACTTCTTCACCGACTCTGGCGCAAGGATTGAGGCACGTTGTTCCGTCTTGCGAGATGATTGGCCGTTTTTCTAGCTGTAGGTACGTCTCACTCGCCCTCGACTAGCCATTCAGGGAGAATCACGAGATTTTGGGCCAAACAAACGCGCCCTTAGGCTCTCGCTCCAGCCTCAGCTCGCACTTTTCCCACCAAACTCATGAAACTACATTGATACATATTTTCTCAAGCACAAAAGTAAAGCAATTCAATATGAGCAGTGTTTTCATAACACAGATGCAATTTAAGTGTATCGTTTTAATGGCATCTGACAACACTAGCTTTGTACACAATGTCAACAGATGCTTCGGCGTGTAGATGGGTCGACCTGCATTTCCACGTTTTAAATGTAGGAGCTTTCACGACCTGTTGATGCATTCAACATACATCTTTGATAAGTTAATGCTGTTCATGGCTTACATTTTCTTTGGGTGGGTTTTCAGTATCCCAAAATACAGCGTTTTCTGTGCGAACCATAGATAGGTCCGCCATTTAATTGTGCAAATAGTTGGCAACTACGGATTCAGTCCACCTCTTGATGTGGTCGAAATATCGTCGTCAACTACCGTCGAAATGATTGACAGTCAGGTTTCATGCATTGCAGACTGTGAAGTTTAGTTGACAACTGCCGTTCAGTTGGCAACTAAAGCTTTAGTCGACTTTCATGCATCAGAGCCCATAGCTTGTCCACTGTAGGTAAAGGGATTCAAGAATGATGTCGCACTGAACGTTTCGTTTAATATGTGTGTGTGTGTGTGTGTGTGTGTGTGTGTGTGTGTGTGTGTGTGTGTGTGTGTGTGTGTGTTTTGAAGGAGAGGAAAACCCTTCGAGGTTCACAGAAAATATATCATATCTACTCCTGTGGATGCATGATGCTCTGAATTTTAGAGAGATTGCACAGTGGTGTTGTCAATAGGATATCCGCGGTCACATGAACATCTAGGAGGTTCTGAGTCTTGCAGTTGAAGACTTTTAGATTTCTTTTCTGCACAGTAAAGAAGGTGACTATCTTAGTTCAATACGATTCCACATAAAAGACTGTCTCTCTGTACCATGCAACATTTCCCCTCATTTTGGAATAGATAAAGAAAACGACACCACTACCAGAATCATCATTATCATCGTCATCGTCGTCATCATCATCATCATCATCATCATCATCATCATCATCATCATCATCATCATCATCAT
Organism: Theodoxus fluviatilis; assembly: GCA_034096865.1. Lineage (NCBI taxonomy): Eukaryota > Metazoa > Mollusca > Gastropoda > Cycloneritida > Neritidae > Theodoxus > Theodoxus fluviatilis. The sequence continues at coordinate 16,239 of JAWQFJ010030238.1, read as the reverse complement.
CATCAAGTAAAGAATGAGGTGCCGGGGTCGGTCGAAATACTGACTGAAAATAAAAAAGTGTGGACAGCAACCGACAATGTGTTCTTTCTTGAGCTCTTTTAGACCTCTCAGCAGCCTTCGATACCATCGATCATGGTGTTCTTCTGTCCCGATTAAAGAACTTAGGAATATCATCAACAGCCTTCAAATGGTTTCAATCATACTTATCTGGAAGAACACAGACGGTTGTTGTGGAAGGAGGGACTTCGAGTGAGGTGGTTATCACCTGTGGAGTTCCTCAAGGGTCAATTCTCGGACCGTTGCTATATTCCATCTACACAGTATCTCTGAGTGCCCTGATTGATAGTCATCATCTGTCATTCCATCTTTACGCAGATGATACTATGTTATTTACAACCTCGAACCCTGACAAAGACTCTTTCGCTGCGGCAAAAGCTTCCATGGAGAGATGTTGCACCGATGTGAAAACATGGATGGTGAAAAGTCCTCTGAAATTAAATGAAGACAAAACAGAATTCATCATCATCGGTTCTAAGGCACATGTTCAGTTGTTCCCAGAAACCAACATCTCCATTTCGGGAGTCGAGGTCCCCTCGTCAAGATGTGTGACATATCTTGGCGTAAAGATCGATGAGCATTTTTCTATGGGGCCACACGTAAGCAGAACGATCTCTTCCTCCTACTGGCAGCTCCGACGTATCTCAAGTATCAGACAATGCCTGACTGAAAAACCGGCCACAACTCTTGTATTGACGTTGGTGATGTCTAATCTTGATTACTGCAATAGCCTTCTGCTAGGTGAAACCCAAGAATATCTCCGAAGACTTCAACAGGTGCAGAACACCGCAGCACGTATAGTGAAACGTCCACCTAGTCGTTCTCACATAACACCCATCCTTCGAGAGCTACACTGGCTGCCTGTCCACCAACGTATTGTGTTCAAAACACTGTGTCATGTGTTCAAGTGCGTCAATGGTTTGGCCCCGCTGTATCTGGTTGAGCTCCTCAAGACTTATAAGCCTGTGAGGGATCTCAGATCTTCGGCGCAGTCATTACTCCATGTGCCACGCTACAACACCAAGAGATCTGGGGAGAGAGCATTCTCGTATGCTGGACCAAAACTCTGGAACGATATCCCAGACAGACTGAGGAAATCTCCTTCAATACAGACTTTCAAGTCACAGCTAAAAACTCTTTTATTCAAAGGGTGAACGTGTTGAGCGCCTTGAGCATGCCTTTGGGTGTGAGATTGGCGCTATATAAGAGCCAAAATACATACATACATACATACAAGATGGCCCTGAAAAGGGCCGTTTACAGGTACGCATATACTGATGTGGGTAGAGCCTCCCGCCCCGGGATGTAGAGCGAAGAGTCACAAGGACGTGGCAGCGCAGTCTCTCTGGCAGCGGCAAGGCTCCGTCCCTGCTGGCAGGTACACTCAGTGATGTCTTGTCTTGGCGTCGTGGCAAGCTTTCGGATCAATTCCTTCGGCCACGTCCTTGTGACTCTTCGCTCTACATCCCGGGGCGGGAGGCTCTACCCTCATCAGTATACGCGTACCTGCAAAAGGCCCTTTTCAGGTCCATCTTGGCTCAAGAAAGAATACATTGTCGGTTGCTGTTCACACCTTTTTATTTTCAATCATCATCATCATCATCATCATCATCATCATCATCATCATCATCATCATCATCATCATCATCATCATCATCATCATCATCATCATCATCATCATCATATTCATCATCATCATTCATCATCATCATCATCATCATCATCATCATCATCATCATCATCATCATCATCATATTCATCGTCGTCGTCGTCGTCGTCCACGACGATGAGGAATACGATGGCGGCAGCAGTAGCAACACAACACAAGCAATAGCAGCAATGGCAACAACAATAACACTAATGATACCAGCAGCCAAATTTACTAGAAGTAAATGCAGAGAATGGAAAAAGACTAAGAGCATCGGTAAACCAACACTCGAAATGACGATGGAGTGAGGTTTAACTTGTCAGCCATCAGACCAGAGTGAGAACATGCTCACTGAATACGATGAGAAGAGAGACATGGATCCAACAAATACATCCAGGGAAAAAGCACAAGTATATAACTATATACCTATATGGAGAGTCAGCTGTAATCGATTTTTCCGAACCGAGTCAAAAATGAGAATGAAGACAGCATGCAGGCTGTCGGAAAGTCGGGAGAATCACAGAGCTACGATTGGCAAAGAACTACACACAATCTGAATCACTGTCGTCAAACCATTCATTTGTACAGTGTTGCTTGTCTGAGGGTAACTCGTGCGTCGAAAGTTTGGAAAGTGCAATCGCGGCTGCAGGTTCACGACAGACGCGGGGGTCAGCCGGTGTGACGGCCATGGGAAGTGACGAGTGCGCGGTCAGCGATTATTTAGACCACTGTAGCCCGGACCTTGTGACAGAGTGCGTGAGGTTTTCAGTTCTCTGCCGCCTGCACTTGGCGTTGGGGTGAGCCAGTGTCTGGGGAAGGATTTAGAGCAAGCTTAGGATGCAGACGTGATCAAAAGCCAGTAGGCCCGCAGCGCCTTTCCTCCAATGGCTACGTACAGTCCTCTAGGCACACACTACAACCCTTACTGAAGATTATGCGTTAACACGGGCAGAACCCTCCGTGGATTGGTGGTAAGAATAGATTCCCCGCGTATCCCTACGCCATTCGTAACAGGCGAATGAATGATTGAATACATTGAGACATGGTGTGCTCTTACTCTAACCAGCTCACGTGGTTTTGTAGTGAATGGCCTTACGGTACATAGCTTACAGGGGCTAATGGGAAATAAAACTGCATTCATTCAATCATTCAATCATATATTCATTCGTATGTTCGTTCGTTCTTTCATTCGTTTATTCATTCGCTCATTCATTCGTTCGTTCGTTCATTCATTCTTTCATTTGTTCATTCATTCATTCATTCATTCATTCGTTCATTCATTCATCCATCCATTCATTCATTCAGGGCAGAAATAACACTGAATGAATATGTAGTTTCTCGAGTTAAATGTTAATAACTAGAGGGGTTGATCGTCAACGAATGCAAGAGGCCATGATACTGTTGTAGCGCGTGAACATTCACCAGTGAACAATTGTTGTGCGTCTCGATATTTGTTTGTTTGATTCATTGTCTGCTGCAAACAAGTATGTGAGTTCACACATGGTTTTCAAGAACAAACATGCATTTTCACCACCCTGACGACGCATTCAAGATCTCACAAAGTTTAGACGTTGCTGTGGACTGGAGATCATAGCGGCACTGCGTTCAACATGTATCTGGGCTTGGAATAGTGTGCAAATGCAACAGACGTTCACACCAGCAGGTATGCGTGTCCACACGATCACCATAAGTTATCCCACACATTTCATAGCGCAAGTTAAAATGCAAAACATTTCGTAACCCATAGCATTTTCCTTTCATATTTTGATGTTTCTGTGGAAAGTTTTATGAAAATGTGTAATTTGGTTCGTAGACATCCCAAAATGCGTTACACTTGAAAAGAAGTGTGTAAAGTACGTATCTTGGGTACAAATCAGATTAAAATCTGCTGAAGAGAAGTTATTCTGCTGTCCTCAGCATCATCCATCTGAGTCAAGCCTTCGAACGACAAAGGCGTTTGCGAAGACCCTAGTTTTCTGTCCGGCCGGCATGGCACATATACTGTGTGGCCAAGTGGTTAGAGCGCTTGACCTGTGGTCGCTTGCGACCAAATGGTGCTGCGTTCAAAACTGCACGGATCCCAGAGTTGCATGTGTTGTGAAGGTTCCAGAACGAACTCTAACAGTGTAGCGCAATCAGTGTGTTTACATCGGTCTCTCCGCTAATTTGGTTACCCAGTCATGTGGTCGAGTCGGGCTAAATTTGTCTTGACTGTGTCACGTGACGTCATTCGTGAAGCTCCACGGCAGTGGAGTAGATCGTACGCTTTTCTGGGAGTGTCTGGAACCTGTGTAGAGGGTATATATGCCCGACAGACACACACACGAGGAGATATGACACAGTTAAGGTGAGAGCTTAACTAGAGGATAAACGAGTCCTCCTTTATAAGGAGTGAGTCCTCTGCGGCACTGCGGCACTGCGCTTAGAGTGAAGTTGCTACGCCGATACTGTTTACTGTCACCGCTGTGTATCGACCAGTGCGTGAATAAAGTTTATCGAAAACGACCCCCAGCGTTTGTGAACTTCGACATCCCGGCGAGAGCTAGGAGAACCCCCGTACAACAGGACATTGCAGGAGAAGAGTGCAACACATGCATGGGCGCTGTGCCCCACACGCATTGCTTTGGCGCGCTCATCCGCCGGCTGGCTGTATGCTCCCGATAGAGTTTAGATTGTGTTGGAGTATAAAAGGAGCCAGATGTCCGGGGGTGAATAGTGCACGGTTTGAGCACCAACTGGTGACTGAGTGAAAAGTCGCACTTTAAAAACTCCCCTTTACTTTATATTCCTCAGTATATTGGCACAACATATCTTGCTTTCTCTGAGTCTTTGAAAAAGTTGCTTTTTTTCTTTGGCAATATTTTCCACCAATTTGCTTTTTGAAAAGATACTTTAAATTGAACCTTTGACCTGCTAAGCGCAAAACGTCCATTGTTTCTATTCAAAGGAGGAATACATATGTGGATCAATGAAGCAGTTCTGATTGACAAATGATATGTCATTATTCCAGAGATTTTCAGTATGACCATTATAGGTGTTTGGGATCAAAAGTTGTGAGCGATTTTTATTCCTACTTCTCTTGCTCCGGCGCCTTCTGCTCCTGCTTCACTCACTTATGGTCTTCCTGCTCCTCCTACTTCTTGCTCTTCCTGCTCCTCCTACTCCTGCCCCTTTTGCTTATGCTTCTCCTGTTCCTTCTCCTCCTGCTCCTCGCACTCTCTTGCCGATGTTCCTTCTCTCCCTCCTCCTATTTCTTTTCCTCCTGCTCCTCTTTCTCCTCCTCCTGCTCCTCCTCCTGCTCCTCCTGCTCCTTTTGCACCTCCTTCTCTTCCTCTTCTCATTCTCCTCCTGCTCCTCCTCCTCCTCCTCCTCCTCCTCCTCCTCCTCCTCCTCTTCCTCCTCTTCCTCCTCCTCCTCCTCCTCCACTTGCCTCTTCATTCTTTTCTTCCTTCTTTCCTCCTTTTCCTCCTCCTTTTCCTCCTTTTCCTCTTTTTTCTTTTCCTCCTTTTCTTTTGTTTCCACCTCCAGATCTATCTCACGTGTGCCATCATCCAAAATGTCCCTCCATTCTTTCCCATCATGCCACTCGCGCTCATGTTTCTCCACTTTTTGAGTTCTCGTTCTTCAACACTGCTCTCCACGAAAGCCTGCTGCAGCCTAGGCGTCCTTGTGCAAGGCAAGGCGTCTCTGTCTCTTCTCTTCAGCTCGCTTCCCACGCACACGACTCCATACAAGACTGGCAGGGGGCGTGGATCTTGTGTCTTGTCCCAGTGCCATTCCTGTCTGGCACTGCTCCAAGTGTCGCCTGCAGCTGGATGCTCTCAAGACGTTTCGTGGGCTGTCGGGCTTGGTGAATGTCTCTCGGACCAGGAAGCAGTGCAGCCTCACATTGCAAAAGCGCTCACGTCTATCTACGTAGGCACTGGCTTGCGTCATCTTCAGCTTGCCTGCAATCTTTTCTCTTTTATTTCATTGTCATGTCTGTCTGTCTGTCTGTCTGTCTGTCTGTCTGTCTGTCTGTCTGTCTGTCTGTCTGTCTGTCTGTCTGTCTGTCTGTCTGTCTGTCTGTCTGTCTGTCTGTCTGTCTGTCTGTCTGTCTGTCTGTCTGTCTGTCTGTCTGTCTGTCTGTCTGTCTGTCGGTCTGTCTGTCTGTCTGTCTGTATGTCTGTATGTCTATGTCTGTGTCTGTGTCTGTGTCTGTGTCTGTCTGTCTGTCTGTCTGTCTGCCTGCCTGTCCGTCTGTCTGTCTATCTGTCTGTCTGTCTGTCTGTCTGTCCGTCCGTCCGTCCGTCCGTCCGTCTGTCTGTCTGTCTGTCTGTCTGTCTGTCTGTCTGTCTGTCTGTCTGTCTGTCTGTCTGTCTGTCTGTCTGTCTGTCTGTCTGTCTGTCTGTCTGTCTGTCTGTCTGTCTGTCTGTCTGTCTGTCTGTATGTCTGTCTGTCTGTATGTCTGTCTGTCTGTCTGTCTGTCTGTCTGTCTTTCTCTCTCTCTCTCTCTCTCTCTCTCTCTCTCTCTCTCTCTCTCTCTCTCTCTCGCGCGCGCGCGCGCGCACTTTTCTTTTCCTCATGTATATTAACACTGTGGCTAAATATGTCCGAGAGCACGGGAAACATGGGGTTCAGATGATACCAGGCGCGACCGAAGTGTTTACCTTCTTCTTGCTGAAAATGTTTCTCTGCTATCCTCTTCAGCAACTGGGTTGCAGAATCAAATAGACTCTCTGGCATGTGTATCGAAAACCATTTACCTTTAAGTTAACAACGAGAAGACTAAAGTGATGAATTTATGACGGGGCGGGCACTTTGCAGTAGGTGAAAAATGGTATCTAAATCAGACGAAATTAGAGGTAGTTAATAGATACAAATATCTTGGTTGTACTTTCACTACTAAGCTATCACAAAGTGCTTCTGTGGAAGAAGCTGCTGATAAAGGCAAACAAAAAACTGTTCAAATTATTAAAACGATGTGGTCGCTCCGAAACACAAGCCCCAAAGTATACTTGAGACTTTTCGAGTCTCGGGTACAGTCATCATTATTATACGGGGCGGAAGTATGGGGTCTGCAAAGACAAGACATGGTGAAAAAGGTTAATTTATTTGCATGCTAGAAGTTCATGGGTTTGGACATTAGAACACCGAATCATTTTGTGTACGGCGAACTGGGCAGATACCCTTTAGTTGCTAGCAACACTGTTAAAGTAATAAAATACTGGCTCAGACTGATGAAAATGTCCACGCAAAGGCTGCCAAGACAAGCACATGCTATTGTGATAGGGTGCACCTATCACCAAGTGTATTGTACATCTACTGTGTTCATCCACTAGTAAAATATCCCTGCTTCTGTCTCTTCCCACCCCCCATCCAGTGTGTCAGACCTCTCTCCAACCCCCCTTCCTCACCTTTTGTGCAATGCAAGCTGACCAGCTGACCACTCTGGGACCCCTCCTCTGCTGTGGTCTGATTGTTGGCGCAGTTGCCCTGTCAGTCACTCGTTACATTAGCGTGACCCTCGTCTAGTGAACCGCTCTCCCACTCTGGCATCTGAAGTGTAACATTTTGTCTATAAATCTGATGTTTTCCCTCAAGAAAGACAGCTGCTTGCAACGGCATATGATTCATTCAATAGACTGTGTTATGCTGAATGAGGCAACATTCGTAAGAAGTAACTTCAAAGCGAGTTAAATTAAGTAATCTCTCCTGTCTGCCAAATAGAAGCACAACCCGGGAACCAGGGTTAGGATCTATGGAACAATCCACCCACTGGCTCCTGTGAGGTCCGTGCATCCGCTTGATAAGAGGAAGACGGCACACAGTCGGAGAGACCACTGCCACCACGGTCTTGGGTTGGTTCAGGCCGTTATAATCAGGCCTCGGACCAGCCAGGAGCTTCTGTACCCATGGGTTAATAAAGTTGTGGAAAGCAGTTACGACTTGTCTCATACCTGCGCCCTTCTACCATCGCCTCGAGCCCCCCACCGCTCACACCTTACCACCGGCTTTTTGTCCTCATCTTCACACTATGTTAGTTAACTCACGTATTCCAGACAAGAAGAATTGGTCTTGCATGGTAAAAAATATCCTGTGTTATTCTGGATATGCATATGTTTGGCTGAATGGAGGGGTAGGGAATGAGAGATGTTTTTAATACAACTTAGGCAAAGACTACAGGACTGCTACCGTCAGTCATGGGATGCATGTAACACTTGCAGTGAAAGGTTTGTGTGGTATTCTACCTATATATTTGGACAAGAAAAATATTTCAGTATTCTCACCTTTAAAACGTTTAGAGATGCATTCATTCGTTTTCAATTGGGAATAAATGATCTCCGAATTAACTAACAGCACAGTTGCAACGAAAGGAGACGTCTTACTTGTCCATTTTTTAATGAAGTGGAGGATGAGAAACACTTTCTGCTGAATTGTGATATGTATAGACATCTCAGAGATAGATATATCTCACCCTATGTACATCCAGGCTTACACAGAGAATGTAGATATCTCTTAAAAGGAACAAAAAGTAGATTAACTAGAGACGTTGCAATATATGTCTTCTACACTATGAGACTACGAGAAGAGACAAATTCTAGTACTGCGTAAGGATGTTTATTATATTTACATTTTTAAAAACCTGTGAATAAGACACGTGTTGATTGACCTTAAGTGGATGTAGAAATTGGCATCATCTCTCTTTCTGACTGCGTGAGTAAAAGCTTACCGCAAAACGATGTATAGAGCTAATGCAGTTTATAAGGTACTCTTATAAATGCTATGTATTGTGATTCATTGTGATTCATTCAAATGGGCAGTCGGCCTCCGAATAAATTTCAGTTCAGTTCAGTTCAGTTCAGTTCAGTTCTCTCTCTCTCTCTCTCTCTCTCTCTCTCTCTCTCTCTCTCTCTCTCTCTCTCTCTCTCCACATTGTCGAGAAAGAGTATTATTTGCATGCAATCGTTTCCTTAATGTTGATGTAAGATCTTTTAAAACTCTGTGCTATGGCGAATTGGGCAGATACCCAATCTATATTAGTTCTATGATGA
>JAWQFJ010030238.1:0-2500 GCA_034096865.1 Theodoxus fluviatilis | reverse complement strand
TCAGAAAACAAACCTAGATTTGTCGCAATGCCGTAAAATGAAGTGGTCGAGTTATTACGCAATTCCAGTTGCGAACTGAGCCATAGTCACGTTGAATAGGGTTCACAGAGGTGGCTTGGGAGTGAAGAGCGAGTACACCTCCAAGTGTCAAATCTTGAAAAGATTTCAACAAAACTCAGGCGTGAGGGACGATTGCGGAACGAAGACCAAAAGTATGGAACTGTATTTTTGTTGTCACACACGGATCGATATAAAGCACGATGCGGAATGGTCCCGAACACGCCGAAGTCCGGAGTCTCCCTTCTAATTCGACTGCCATTTGCGCTGCCTCCTCGATGTTCTATTGATGGACGAGAACACAGGCTCGGAGAAGTAGTCGGATTGACCATGATCAATGAGAACGTAAAAACATGCAGGCAAGCAGATTGTAAAACGGCACGGCGAGCAGAATGTGTAGAGAGGCATGCAGGCGACAAAACATAGGAGCAGGATATGGGTAATGATTATGGATGAAATACGGAAGAGCACTTCGCAGGCAAAGCGAAAGAGGACGAGAGAGAGAGGAGAGGAGAGAGAAAGAGGGAGGAGAGAGAGAGACAGAAGGGGACATGAGGACAGACGAGAGGACAGAAAACAGAGGACAGAGAGAGGAAAGAGACAGCAGACAGAGAGACAGAGAAAGAGACAGAAAAGAGACACGAGAAAGAGAGAGACAGACAGAGGAGAGAGAAGGACAAGACAGAGGGAGAGAGGAAAGACAGAGGAGAGAGAGAGAGATTTGAATGATTGATGATCTTTATTCAGCGCACGGAACCCATCTGATGTTATGAGTACAGTTGACAAACGTTAAACAGTATAGCAAGAATAATTTACACAGAACTGACATTACAAACGAAATTAAAGGACCGCAAAGAATCAGTGAGAGGACTACAGTACTCACTATCATTACTGGAAATTGATACCCTGGCATTTGTCAAGTGTCCCCCCCCGATGACGTGACACTGGTGGATTATATGTACAGTTAAAGTTAAAGATAGTTTTCAACTGAAAGTGTTTCAAGAGATGAATGAGGTGTTTATGGTGATAGACATGAGCGCACGAGCGGCAAAACTGCAATATTCATTAGACGATAAGCCCATGGATCATTTAATGTAGGCAACATTGTCTCTGCGCTCAGACGTTTTAAAAGGCACTAAAAAAACGAAACACTGCGACATCCCCGTTTATCGTTGTGTCGCGGCTGACAATAAAATGAGGGCACGACAAGCCATACCCCGCGTACTCTTCGGACAACAGTGTCTGGAAAGATACGTTTCTCTTAAGAGATCAGTATATGATTGTCAGTCAAAGGAAAAAATGCAGTACTCGAGTGTACACCCTCCCCACAAAGTGGGACACTGCATAGGTCCTACATCTTGTCAACCATTAGACCTCCACGATTACTCGATGAGACCATGCCTTACCCAATCGGCAAGCGTACAAGACGCATCCCTGAATTTTTCTGTAATAGTTAATGCTCACGTAAGATGACGGTCCACATTCGCAGTAGAGTGAGTTGAAAAGCACTGGCGTAGAGGGTATGAAGCTCGCACTAATTGCAGAGTATGCATGACCAGTATCTTGTTGATAGGCAGTCACGTAAAACGTTGCTTTTAGAGGAGCGACAACAAACGTCTTTTCGATGGCACAGGTCACCACTTTGAGCCAATATATGCAAGAATCCAAAGATGGATACTGTTTTTTTCGCAATTGATCTGGCATCGTTCCTCCCTTCAGGCAAATTGGAAGTGATTTCTGACATCATCAAGTAAGCCTGGTTTTTTTTGAAGGTTTGCTTCTTTCTGCCATTTGTACAAGGGTTCATCCCCGTATTGTAACTGGGCTCTAAACTGTGCTATTGGATAAACAAAGAGTGTCGTCCTAATTCTCCATCCACATGAGATTGGGGGATTAAATGTATATACTCGGAAGCGCTTGCATGCAAACAGATGTGTACTTTGGCTCCATTGATCTTCACATTGTGCCCAAAAGCTCTCGAGCCGCTACAACGACCACTGGTTGTACATTGGCATCAAGACATTTTGAAAAAATACTTTGGGGGCTGGCCTTCTTCGTATGCATTTAGTTCCACATGGTTTTAAGCAAAACAGGGCAAGTTTAGCTGTTTTGCTTTTACTAAAGCTGTACGAAGAGCAGTGTAATTGAACATGGTGTGGTAGTCAATAGGCAAAGACCAGGTATGTTGTAGCTGTTGACACCTCTAGAACATTTTATTCAGACCCATCTTTCGCCCCCTGCTTAAGAAGACCATACGTTTCACGGAAAACCATCCGTAGGCTTGGTCTCTATGTATGTCACCCGTCAGACCAAGGAGGTCTTTAGATATTATTGCTCAAGTTACTCTAACTGGCGTTGAATATTCCGGTTGGTGTAGTTGACAGTTAATACAGCAACTACAGTCAGCGAAACAAAGGTGAGAAAATATTTCCTTTCATCCCTG
>JAWQFJ010030236.1:2500-22346 GCA_034096865.1 Theodoxus fluviatilis | reverse complement strand
GTACTGTGCCTGAACCAGCAGAAACCATGTCTGAAGGCACGCTCATTCCTGATGTGTTCATACAGCAGGAATCTTCCGGTGATCCTAAAGCCAGCTCTGGCTGTGACACAGAGAGACAAGGAGGCACAGTCAAAGGCAGTCTTGAGGAATCCGATGGCTTCATTCCAATCTCAGAGCTCACCCGGGACAAACTTCCCGAATCCATCAGGAGCACGGACAATCTGGACAAGATACTGGACGTCGCCAAGCACGTGGTTGCCATCAACAACAATGGGACCAGTTCGGAGCGGCCTCCGAACTTTCAACTCGGAAAAAAGCTTCAAGGAACTGGTTTCATTTTCCTCATCACTCAACAAATGTGGTCAGAGGAGAAGAAAGAGCATCTCGCAATCGTCTCCACGAACAAGCATGTCCTGTACAATGACGAGGAGGTCAAGGAATCCACCATCGACATCTTCTACGACGAACCCATGGTTGTGGCCTACAAGTCTGGGCGGATCCGACGCACGGCACGAGGCAGAGGGCTGGGGACGCTGAGGTCCAACCAGGAGGAAGACTTCACTCTGGCTGTATTCAGCTTCAGCGATGACGTCATGGCGCACATTGCGGAACCGACTTTCGCCAAGGAGAAGTTCCCCGTGCTGCTGCACCAGCTGCAGACTTTCACCAGAGTGGAAGGGGCGTCACAAGACAGCGTAGTGTGCGTCATCTCCCACCCCCTAGAGCTGTCAAAGATGGTCAGCTTCGGGCAGCTTCTGGAACACGATGTTGCCAAGAGAACTCTGAGGCACAGCGCTCCCACCGGAGCAGGTTCAAGCGGTGCCCCCCTGCTGATCTTCTCTCCAGCGCCTCCGGCCGTGCCACCGAACAGCATCTGGTATCACACTGCAGCATTGTCGACAACAAAATTTGGAGGCCTCCAGGTTAATGACAGTCGACTGTTTCAGATGAACCTGACCATCCGTGATGAAGCAACAGTGCACTACAGTCCCTCTCTCCTCGCACATTTCATACGGAACATGCCGCAAAATCCTGAAGAAAGTATATCAAATTTCTACCTAACTGTGAAAGAAAACAAACTCATTAAGGCTGTCGCAAGCAACGTTTCGTTCCTTTCGTGCCTGGGGTCAGTTGTCCTGAAACCTGCCACCTTCCTGACAAGTCTGTCTGTGGATGACCTGCATCCCTGCCAGCCACTGGAGGAAAGCGTGGTGAGAGCTGTCATGGAACATGGAGGCGAGGACGTCAGCAAAGCCGTGAAGTATCTGCGTATCGCGTCTCCAGACCTGCTCCCTTCGGACCTTGAGCAGTCTCTGGATCCCCGACTCCTGTCTCAGTTCCTGTTGGACCAAGGCCCCTGCTACTGCCGTGACATCTTTGCTGCCTTACAGTCACGCCCTGACTGCAAAGCTGGACAGAGAGGCTCCCTGAGTTTCTTCCACCCACTCAGTACACCAGTGGATGCTTCACGAGAACCTTCCTGGCCGTTTCAGTCCAGAAGTGAAAATTCTTACCATGACGTCTCGGATACCTGCTGTGCACAAGGCATGCTGAAAAGTCTTCTGGAGTCAGAACACTCAACTTTAGCGCACATGAGCTTTCTCCCTGCTCTGCTGGTTCTGATGGAAGCAAACAAGACAGTAAGAGAATGGGCGAAGTCGAGACAGCATTCTTGCGAATCCACTCGAAAACAGGAGTCTGTCGGTAACGCAGACTTGAACGACAGACAGCACGTCGTCTTGAAACTCCTGATATTTTTCTCTGATTGGGGTCTCAAATATGTCAACATGATCATGCCTATGTCGTTGCTGCAATGCAGTTCGCTGCAAAAACTCCTCCCTATGGCACTCACTGCTTCAGTGGCGACAAATGACGAATCGGAGGAAGAGATCCTCTACGCCAGACAGCGCTCTAGGAACACGGAGCCTCCGACCAAGTCTCGCTTCATCACAGTCGAGGACCTCGAGGCCTTCGACGACATAAGACAACTGCTCAGCCATGCCATGAAGCACGGCAGTCAGGGCCACAGGGATGCACCAAGGCTTCCGACAGTAGAACATTGCAGGTGTGGGCGGCCGCTGATGGCAGACATGATAGAGGCATCCGTACATCTGCAAAGGGTCTTGCAGGAGCAGGCTCATGCTACAGAGCAAGGAGAAGCGGAGGTGAAGCTGGCGCAAGATCCCCACGTCAACACCTCGACAGTTGATGGGAGCCTGGAGGAAACCTCTCTTCTTCAAACCCAGGTTTCTGAGCAAGGGAAAGTATTGAGTTCAGCAGGACACGAACAACCTGCCATGAGGACCCAGCTTGTCCACGTCCCGGACTCCTCTGACACTTTGAACCGAGCACAGGCTCCGTCGCAAAGGCTTCCGTGTACTGGAAGCACACCATCTAACTCCAACGGCAATGAGCTGAACGTGACCAAAGTAGGAGGCAACGCCACTGAGGGCGGTGCCCAGCCCTTTTTGAACTTGGCTGAAACGACAGACCATCCAGGAGAGAAGGAACGAGACAACACATGGGAAGATGAATCTGAAAATTTCGTTGATACCTCAGAAAACGTAATAGCGATTTTTCGCGATGCACTGCAGGGGATCAAGAACTCCCTGGACCCCGATCTCGCTAAGGAAAAAACAGGTCAACTATCGACATCTGGCATTATGCACAATGCCACTGGAGACAGAGCGACCTCTGTGGATAGTTCGGTGCAAGACGAAAGAGGAACTGGAAGCTCCTGTAATGGCGACGATCGTTTTCCCTGCGGGACGTCTTTGGTGTCTTCCTCTGTTTCGAGATCCACAGCTGGACAGATCACGGACAATTCTTCCCAAGGAACCGCCCAAGATAAACCCCTGGATCATCACAGTGTCACGGATTCTAAGAGAAAAGGAGCTTTCAAAGTCGACAAAAAAGAGAGTCCTCCTTGTGAGAACAACAGCCAAGAAGTCACTGACAAGAACCAGGGAGCTGACAAAGATACAGGCATTAAGGAACACACCATTCATAACCTGGACGATCTTTTGAGTGCGTATTCAGAAGTGTTTACGCCCAAATTCGCAACAGTAAATGCCACGTTCATGTCGGTGATTGCGAGGATACCACAAGTGCAGACACTGCGTACCTCACCAAGGGAAGCCCGCCTGAGCGAAGAACTCGCAGAGCGATACCGAGTGGCTTTGCTGTCGATTCCGGTCTCCCATCGTGACGCCCTGGCTGCCGTGGAGGTGCTCCACTACGACTGTCCTCGGTTCCTGACTCTCTGCCACAGCATTTTTGGATGCAGCTGTGACGCGCACACCACCGCGTTTATTCAGGACGTGTTCAGTGAGGCCGGGGATGAGGCAGCTAAAGAAAGAAATGCAAAGTCGTCTGAGGGAAGTGGAGCAGTGACATCTGAGGACGACAGATATCAAGTTGGCGTGATGGCATCGCTGCTGCATATTCCAGCCTCCCCCATGACAGGAAAGCCCTCAGCTGCCGAGCGGAGTGTGCATGAGCTGGGTGATGACGTGTCCACGGAGAATAAGGATGACTCAACATCTGACGGTTCTGCGGGGGGAAAGCCTGTTTCATCCAGGTACAGCGACGTCACAGCACATGGAGCTGAAGAAAAGAGAAGCAAAGATCCCCCACACAAGCTCAGCACTCAGTCTCTCAAAGTTAGACTCCTGGACGAGCTGCAGAAAAACCCTGACAGATCTCACTTCAGGATTTTGTTGCAGGAAGATTGCCTGCAAGCCTACTCGGACATGCTGGTTTATGCAGCGTCAGAAAAGATCTCTGAAGAGAACTTTCTTGTCTCATTTCGCCGGGCTCAGCTCGTGGCATCGTACTGCTGTCAAAATGCCATGAAGCCGCCCCAAGGTGTGGAGGCCCTGGCCTTGAATCTGCTGGAGAAGATCAAGGAGCACTTGGTACGCGGGAGCAGGCCGCCTGAACAGTAAACCCTGACTCTTCCTCGTCCATGAGGCAGGTGCACGGTGGGGAAAAGGATGCTGCTCAGCCTCCTTTGTAAAGAGACAAGTTGGATTACACAGATGCCATTTGGCATTCGTGTCTTCAAAGCAGACGCTCACGAGTGAAAAAGGTGATGAATGTTGTCAAAGGGCAAGAGAGTAGTGAGGAGGCTTTATAGACATATTTCTTTCCAGCTTAGATGGTTTTCTTCCCATTTAAGTTGAAAAAAGAGTGAAAAACAGAACGAAACAAACGACGACGAATGTGTACACACACACACACACACACACACACACACACACACAGTCACACACACACACACACACACACACACACACTAATGTAGGATGTATCATACCTAGTACTTCATTAAAATGTTTCAAAAGGTTTTTATCTGAAATGCTGTCGTTGTCGATTGTCCTTTCCATCTCCATGTATTTCTATTTGTATAAGTGACGGAAAATAACAGACTACCCTGAACGCCCATGCTTCTAGAGATCGGGAGCTGGCGGAGTAGCGCCACCTGTTGGCAGTCGTGCGAGGCGGTTAGGTGCCGTGATTCAGTCCGAGCTCGGGTTGCCTCCCCTGTCAGTCTCCATCATTATGATCCAAACATGCAGTGTACATGTATGCGTCTCCTTGGAAAGGGAGCGTTATCACGCCCCCCTCAGTTTGTCGGTGCTGATGTTGATGCGTTGTTGGTGATGGTGTTGTTGGTGATGGTGTTGGTGGTGATGGTGTTGGTGGTGCTGGTGCTGGTAGTTGTTAAAGTCATTATGAAAATGATGTTGGTGGTGTTAGGTAGTGGTTGAAGAGATTATTATATCTTTCGCACCTCTCAATGCACTGTTTACATTACAACCAGTAATCCTTCACAGCTCACAATATACACAAACACACACACACGCACGCACACACACATGCAACACATACATGCAACAGACATACACGTAAACATGCACATGTCCTACGTGCACTGTACAAACAACCATCACGCGCTGGGGAATATCTTTTACATGTTTTCGAGATCCTGAGTGCATTACAGAATAATTCAGGATTAATATCTTCCACAAATGACATGTAGTAATGAGAAGTATAGATTTTGACTCAATGTGATGTTGTGGATGGCAACGTTATCGATGTTGGTCGTTTAATTTGCATTGACTCTCACACAGAATGACAACCAAATTACATGTACATGTTTAAGGATGAAAGATGATATGTTTTATTGCAGTATCTGTTTGTGCAGCTCCAAACATGTTATCGGTAATTTACAAACTACATGGTTTGCTGTAATTGCGTTCTCACATTTGTACATCCCATTCGTTTACAGGCAATTGTTGAGATAACACGCAAGACTGATAATTCCGTAGCCTTCTGCATTTTCCCCACAGAAGAACTCATATTACCTTGACGTCTGGCGACCAGTTGGTTGTACCGATTGTGTTGGGCTTGCTCTTTCAAGGGTGGTTCCAACGCATGGTTGGATTTGAATGATCTGACCTTGTTCCGATTGTCCCGGTAACCTCTTTGGCTATTTAGGAGCCTCCCTGGCTGAGCTACTTGAACTTGCTTTAAGGTCAAGGTCACAGGAGCTCTTTAAAGTTGGATTGTACACATATTTTGAAGTGACCTTGACCCTGAACTATGGAAGATAACTCTTCCAAACTTCATAACATTCTAGTACACATGTTGTACTTTTATACTAGGTCACCCGTGTCGTCCGTCTGGGCGTCTGGGCGTCCTGTCGTCCGTAAAAAACTTTAACGTTGGATTTTTCTCGGAGACTATTCAGTCTATCAACACCCAATTTGGCATGATGGTGTATAATGGCAAGGCGTACAAAAACGTACATGGTGATTTGATTTGCTTCAAGGTCAAGGTCACAGGGGCCGTAAATGTTTAAAAAACATCCATTTTTCAGATTTTCCCAATTTTCTCTGAAGTTTTTGAGATTGGATACCGCACCTATACACAGTATATAGGGCAAAGTAAGCCCTATTTTTGTTCTAAAAGTTTGGTTGACCTTGCTTCAAGGTCAAGGTCATTGGAGCTCTTTAAAGTTGGATTGTATACATATTTTGAAGTGACCTTGACCCAGAACTATGGAAGATAACCGTTTCAAACTTAATAATTATGTGGGGCACATGTTATACTTTCATCATGAGACACATTTGGTCACATATCATCAAGATCAAGGTCACTTTGACCCTTATGAAATGTGACCAAAATGGGGTAGTGAACCACTAAAAGTGACCATATCTCATGGTAGAAAGTGGCAATAAGCACCATTGTGCTTCCTATGTCTTGAATTAACAGCTTTGTGTTGCATGACCTTGGATGACCTTGACCTTGGGTCAAGGTCACATGTATTTTGGTAGGAAAAATGTGTAAATCATTTCTTTGTGTATGATGTCATTGGTAGGTTTAGTTGTTTGACCTTGACCTTGAAGGTCACCTGAAGGTCAAAGTCATGTAAAGGTCAAGGTCAAGCGTGTGAGTCGTGTAGGCTTTGCCCTTCTTGTTGTTGTTGATGCTGCTGCTGCTGCTGCTGATGATGATGATAATGATGATAATGATGATAATGATGATGATGATGATGATGATGATGATGATGATGATGATGATGATGATGATGATGATGATGATGATGATGATGATGATGATGATGATGATGATGACGACGACGACGACAACAACAATACTGATGACAATGATGATGATGATGATGATGATGATGATGATGATGATGATGATGATGATGATGATGATGATGATTCTTGACATTTTAATGATAAAAATACAAATATAATGGAATTAATTATTATGATTAATTCTTGATGATTTAAATTTTCATTTTAATGCTGATGACTTTGATAATGACGACGATGATGTTGATAATGTGTACGATGCATTCCTTTTCTTATGTATTCAGGTCCAATAAAAGCTATGTTGAAAAATATTTGTACCTCAGACTGAGCCAGCTTCGGTGTTGTATTACCTAGAGTTTATATCTTTAAACTGACATACAACAGCGTACATATACCAAACCTTTAGGAAACCAACGACAACAGACCTCGACATGCTTGATTTAAAATTTTGTTGGCAAAACTTTTGGCGGATTACTTGAAATGGCGCTTGGAGGCAATAGCCGTTTTTCTGCTTGGACACCCACACGCAGTCACTGCTTTAGGAGGAGCACTCTGCTGCAAACATGGTCCAAACACGTCAAGCAGACGCTGCCACATGCCAAATGTGTACAAGCGAGCAACCCGCTATGGACTAAAGACCGTTGGGGAATTCGGCACTTAGTCAAACAGAGGTGTCAATATGTAAGAGCTGATACAGTACAACAAAATAATACGACTGATTTAAATCGGTTGTATGATCCAGAAAGGTGAACGACCAGTCACGTGCACAAGCAAGCTCGCTATCGCATACATCAACCTACAGGCGCGAAACCTTGCATACATGCATACTCGGTGATACGCATGGACGTTGACAGAATTCGCCAATCAGACAAGCTTGCCGCCCTTACTGATAGCAGGCATGGCAGTCTGATCTCTGTTGTCGGTAATGATACCACACTGGCAAATTTGCAGGTGCCTCTGACATCACAAAGAGTATTGCTTCGGTGTGGTTTGGAGAGGGGTTGTGCCGAGTAGGAAGCAGAGGCAGTTGGACGCGGAACAGTTGGTGGAAAGTCAGCAGAGTTGTTCATTGCAATGCTTGGATGTTGTCAAGAAGGCAAACCTCACAGCAAGAGAAAGGAGAGGAAGTTCGTGATATGATGTAATGGCCTGAAGGGTTGAAGTTACAGGATCTGTGAGTTATCCCAGAGAACAAGTCCCCCGGTGTGTTGGTGTGGCGAGATCACCCACCCCCTCTCCCTTTTCACGTGAATGTATTGTATTTACTAACCCGTGTTATGTGAGTTAGCGTGGCTGCCAACTGTTCTAAAAATAGTAACGTTATAGTTGTGTTGCTGTGGCGTAATGGTCTCGCATAGCCTAGAGGGATTGCTGGGCCGTAGGACTCCATCCATCTGTCAAATCATCGCATCGCAAGACTTAGTTCAAGCTAATGCAGAGTGAAGAGAGACGCGTGATTGGCTGCCTTTCCGAGAGTTCGTTTGAGGACATCAAGTGATTAACTTCGCTTTTATACGGGGACCATGTGATTGGACAGTAGGGTGAATTGGGCGAGGACCGAGTGTTTTATTGGATGATGTACCACTGGAATGATTGCTCGTTGTTTAAAGGCTCCGCCCGGCGAGCTGCACGCTCCCAATTCCACCACCCACGAGTGATCCACCACGTGTACAAGGCGCCAGCTCTCTCTGCTCACCGCCCGAAGTGCCGGGACGACTCTCTGTTCGTCAGTCCGAAGTGCTGAATGTCTGAATCAGCTTACCTCCGTTCGAGATACGAATTATTTCTCCCTTCGCCCCTTATGAAGAGCGAGCGTCCCTCCCTCCTCCACGCGTTTACGGCATCTCGTCATTCTCCACGTTTGAAGAGCGAGCGTCCCTCCCTCCTGCACGTGTGTGCAAATCTCGCCATTCGAAACCCGTTTGAAGTACCAGTGTTTTCTCCGCCGCCATGGGTGCAAGCGTCAGCCTCTAAAGGCCCGAGTCGAGCTGTCTGCTCGCGAACGTTTCTCCCTCCTCCACGTGTTTGCAGCGTCTCGTCATTCGCCCCGTTTGAAGAGCAAGCGTCCTTCTCGCCTCCACGTGTCTGCAAGTCTCGCCATTCCAAACTCGTCTGGAAAACGAGTTTTCCTCCACCTCCATTCGACGGCGTCTCCACGTGTCTTCGAAGCGATAGAGCGCGTCTCCACGTGTGTGCACGTTTTCCAGCCAGGCGCAAGTTTTCGTCGTTTGAGCTTTAGTTGACCTCCTGTTTTCTCTACGCTACCCCCCTCCCCCCCCCCCCCCCCCCCTTTGTCTGCATTATTAGTACAGCTGCTACAGCCGTCCCAAAGGTGGGAAACCTTTGTGTAAGCGGACAATAAAATGGTTAAACTGGGCTCTGGACAATAGGATAAAGCAACCATGCATTGACTGTCATTCAGAGCAACGGGTCGTTGGCTTCCTTGTCAGGTGAGCAGAGATGAAGAGCTGCAAGACTACCCTTCGCCAATGTCCACAGTCTGTCTCAACCTACCTTTCCACATATCTGCCTAACTTCGAGCAGTAACAGGTTCAGGTGTCATCATTTCAGCATCACATTACTTAGCTTTCCTTTTGCCTGTGTCAGCCATTGTTTGCAAGCGTGTTTTGCCCACTACACCCGCCACGTCTGCTACACAGGAGTATGGCAAAAAAAAAAAAACGACCAGCAGTCTGGAGGGTAAAATGACAGAAAATAGAGAGAGAGAGAGAGAGAGAGAGAGAGAGAAAGATAGAGAGAAAGAGAGAGAGAGAGAGAAAAAGAGAGAGAAAGAGAGAGAGAGAGAGAGAAAGAGACAGAGAGAGAGAGAAAGACAGAGAGAGAGAGAGAAAGAGAGAGAGAGAAAGAGAGAGACAGAGAGAGAGGAAGAGCGAAAGAGAGAGCGAAAGAGAGAGAGAGAAAGAGTGAGAAAGAGAGATAAAGAGAGAGAGAGAGAGAGAGAGAGAGAGATTTCACAGATCAATGGGAAAGCAGACAACCATTATGACGTTAGGAATTAATTAACTGTTTATTGTTCAGACTATCAGCCTATATTTCACTATTTTAGACCTGAACATTTGTTGACAAAGTGACAGCTAGTAATAAAGTTAAATGTACATATTCATGAATATACATTTACATACATATAGCTGTACAAAGATGCACATATGCATAGGTATGCTCACAATTGAAAATATAACGAGTATGTAACAATTGTAAGAAAAATTATTATTTGTATAAGTATAAGCATATGTGAAACATTTTACAAATATTCAGTACTTGTAATAGACAGCAGTATATTTTAAGACACTTATTATAGAATGATTTTCTTTATCACAAATATCGAAATGGCATGACTTGTAAAATTAGAACTATATACAGCAAGTCCAGTACACTCTAGTACCCTATGCATTATGAGATGTGAATATGACTGGTTATTATGTGCACAGTGCATTTAAAGGTGTGAAGGATTATAGGTTGTAGTGGGCACAGGGCATTGTGAGGTGTGAAAATTACTGGATATGGTGTGCACTTTGCATTGTGAGGTGTGAAGGATTATTGGTTGTAGTGTGCACTTTGTATTGTGAGGTGTGAAGGATTATTGGTTGTAGTGTGCACTTTGCATTGTGAGGTGTGAAGGATTATTGGTTGTAGTGTGCACTTTGCATTGTGAGGTGTGAAGGATTATTGGTTGTAGTGTGCACTTTGCATTGTGAGGTGTGAAGGATTATTGGTTAAAGTGTGCACTTTGCATTGTGAGGTGTGAAGGATTATTGGTTGTAGTGTGCACTTTGCATTGTGAGGTGTGAAGGATTATTGGTTGTAGTATGCAAACTGCATGGTGAGGTATGAAGGATTATTGGTTGTAGTATGCAAACTGCATGGTGAGGTATGAAGGATTATTGGTTGTAGTATGCAAACTGCATGGTGAGGTATGAAGGATTATTGGTTGTAGTATGCAAACTGCATGGTGAGGTATGAAGGATTATTGGTTGTAGTATGCAAACTGCATGGTGAGGTATGAAGGATTATTGGTTGTAGTATGCAAACTGCATGGTGAGGTATGAAGGATTATTGGTTGTAGTATGCAAACTGCATGGTGAGGCGTGAAGGATTATTGGTTGTAGTATGCAAACTGCATGGTGAGGTATGAAGGATTATTGGTTGTAGTGTGCACTTTGCATTGTGAGGTGTGAAGGATTATTGGTTGTAGTGTGCACTTTGCATTGTGAGGTGTGAAGGATTATTGGTTGTAGTGTGCACTTTGCATTGTGAGGTGTGAAGGATTGTTGGTTGTAGTGTGCACTTTGCATTGTGAGGTGTGAAGGATTATTGGTTGTAGTGTGCACTTTGCATTGTGAGGTGTGAAGGATTATTGGTTGTAGTGTGCACTTTGCATTGTGAGGTGTGAAGGATTGTTGGTTGTAGTGTGCACTTTGCATTGTGAGGTGTGAAGGATTATTGGTTGTAGTGTGCACTTTGCATTGTGAGGTGTGAAAATTACTGGTTACGGAGAGCACATTGCATTGAGAGGTGTGAAGGATTATTGGTTGTAGTGTGCACTTTGCATTGTGAGGTGTGAAGGATTGTTGGTTGTAGTGTGCACTTTGCATTGTGAGGTGTGAAGGATTATTGGTTGTAGTGTGCACTTTGCATTGTAAGGTGTGAAAATTACTGGTTACGGAGAGCACATTGCATTGAGAGGTGTGAAGGATTATTGGTTGTAGTGTGCACTTTGCATTGTGAGGTGTGAAGGATTATTGGTTGTAGTGTGCACTTTGCATTGTGAGGTGTGAAGGATTATTGGTTGTAGTGTGCACTTTGCATTGTGAGGTGTGAAGGATTGTTGGTTGTAGTGTGCACTTTGCATTGAGAGGTGTGATGGATTATTGGTTGTAGTGTGCACTTTGCATTGAGAGGTGTGAAAATTACTGGTTACGGAGAGCACATTCCATTGTGAGGTGTGAAGGATTATTGGTTGTAGTGTGCACTTTGCATTGTGAGGTGTGAAGGATTATTGGTTGTAGTGTGCACATTGCATTGTGAGGTGTGAAGGATTATTGGTTAAAGTGTGCACATTGTATTGTGAGGTGTGAAGGATTATTGGTTAAAGTGTGCACATTGCATTGTGAGGTGTGAAGGATTATTTGTTAAAGTGTGCACATTGCATTGTGAGGTGTGAAGGATTATTGGTTAAAGTGTGCACTTTGCATTGTGAGGTGTGAAGGATTATTGGTTGTAGTGTGCACATTGCATTGTGAGGTGTTAAAATTACTGGTTACGGAGAGCACATTGCATTGTGAGGTGTGAAGGATTATTGGTTAAAGTGTGCACATTGCATTGTGAGGTGTGAAGGATTATTGGTTGTAGTGTGCACATTGCATTGTGAGGTGTGAAGGATTATTGGTTGTAGTGTGCACATTGCATTGTGAGGTGTTAAAATTACTGGTTACGGAGAGCACATTGCATTGAGAGGTGTGAAGGATATAATAATCACTTGAACCACTACTAGCACATCCAACATCATTTTCATAATGACTTTAACCACTACCAACACCATCATCAACAACACCATCACCAGCAACACCATCATCAACAACATCATCACCAACAACACCATCACCAACAACACCATCACCAACAACACCATCACCAACAACATCAGCACCAACAACACCATCACCAACAACACCATCTCCAACAACATCACCATCAACATCAGCACCAACAAACTGAGGGGGGCGTGATAACGCTCCCTTTCCAAGGAGACGCATACATGTATACTGCATGTTTAGATCATAATGATGGAGACTGACAGGGGAGGTAACCCGAGCTGGGACTGAACCACGGCACCCACTCGCCTCGCACGACTGCCAACAGGTGGCGCTACTCCGCCACATCCCGATCTCTAAAAGCACGGGCGTTCAGCGTAGTCAGTTATTTTCCGTGACATATATATATATATATATATATATATACAGAAATACATGGAGATGAAAAGGACAATCGAAGATGCCAGCATTATGGGAAATTTTGTAAAAGAAACATCTTAAATGAATTGACTACCCGGTATGATGCATTCTTTATGTGTGTATGTGTGTGTGCGCGTGCGAGCGCGTGTGTGTACACATTCAACGTCGCTTTATTCGTTCTGTTCTCACTTTAATTGTTTAATTTTGTTTTGCTCTCACTTTGTTTTGTTTTTCTCTTTGTTGTTTCAACTTTAAAGGGGAAGAAAACCATCATAGTTTGGATTGACATTTTTTCTCTGGAGCCTCTTCACTACTATCTTGCCCTTTGACAACATTCATCACCTTCTACACTCGTGAGTGCGTGATTTGATGACACGAAAACCAAGTGACACCTGTGAAATTAAAGATTTCTCTTTACAACGGAGGTTGATCAATTTGGGCTGAGTGTGAGCATCATTTTCCCCACCTTACTCCTGCCTCATGGACGAGGAAGAGTCAGGGTTTACTGTTCAGGCGGCCTGCTCCCGCGTACCGAGTGCTCCTTGATCTTCTCCAGCAGATTCAAGGCCAGGGCCTCCACACCTTGGGGCGGCTTCATGGCATTTCGACAGCAGTACGATGCCACGAGCTGAGCCCGGCGAAATGAGACAAGGAGGTTCTCTTGTGAGATCTTTTCTGACGCTGCATAAACCAGCATGTCCGAGTAGGCTTGCAGGCAATCTTCCTCCAACAAAATCCTGAAGTGAGATCTGTCGGGGTTTTTCTGCAGCTCGTCCAGGAGTCTAACTTTGAGAGACTGAGTGCTGAACTTGTGTTGGGGATCTTCGCTTCTCTTTTCTTCAGCTCCATGCGCTGTGACGTCGCTGCCCCTGGATGAAACAGGCTTTCCCCCCGCAGAACCGTCAGATGTTGAGTCATCCTTATTCTCCGTGGACTCGCCTTCACCCTGCTCATGCAAACCCCGCTCGGCAGCTGCGGACTTTTCTGTCATGGGGGAGGCTGGAATATGCAGCAGCGATGCCATCACGCCATCTTGATTGCTGCCGTTCTCAGATGTCACTGCTCCAGTATCCTCAGACAAAGAGACCTTTCTCTCTTTAGCTGCCTCATCCCCGGCCTCACAGAACACGTCCTGAATAAACGCTGTCGTGTGTGCGTCACAGCTGCATCCAAGAATCCTGTGGCAGAGAGTCAGGAACCGGGGACAGTCGTAGTGGAGCACCTCCACGGCAGCCAGAGCGTCACGGTGGGAGACCGGAGTCGACAGCAAAGCCACTCGGAATCGCTCTGCGAGTTCTTCGCTCAGGCGGGCTTCCCTTGGTGAGGTACGCAGTGTCTGCACTTTTCGCATCGTCTTCGTCATCATCGACATGAACGTGACACTTGCTGTTGCGGATTTGGATGTGATTGCTTCTGAATACGCGAGCAAGAGATCGTCAAGGTTACGAATCGTGTGTTCCTCGTTGCCTGTTTCTTTGTCAGCTTCCAGTTTCTGGTCAGTGACTTCCTGGCTGTCGTTCTGAGAAGAAGGACTCTCTTTTTTGTCGACTTTGGAGGCTCTCTTTCTCTCAGACTCCGTGACGCTGAGGCAACCCAGAGGTTCATCTTGGCAAGTTCCTTGGGATGAAGTGTCCTTGATATGTCCAGCTGTGGATCTCGAAACAGAGGAAGACACCAAAGACGTCCCACAGGGAAGACGATTGTCGCCACTACAGGAGCTTTCAGATCCTCTTTCTTCATGGACGGAACTATCCACAAAGATCGCTCTGTCTCCAGAGTCGTCGTGCATGTTTCCGGATGCCGACAGCTGACCTGTTTCTTCCTTAGCAAAATTGGAGTCAAGGTTGTTTTTTAACCCCTGCAGTGCTTCGCGAAAAGCCGCCATTAGTTTTGTTCTAGTATCAATGGAATCTTCAGGTTCTTCTTCCCGAGTATCCTGTTTCCTCTCCCCTGGATGGTCTGGCGCGTCAGCCGAGCTGGCAAAGGGCTGGGCACCGCCCTCAGTCGTGTTGCCTCCCACTTTGGGCAAGGACAGATCATCGTCGTTGGAGATAGATGGTTTGCTTCCAGTACACGGAAGTCTTTGCGACAGAACTTGTGCTCCGTTGAGAGCGTCGGAGAAATCCGGAGCTTGAGCGAGCTGGGTCTTCGTTGCAGGTTGTTTGTGTCCTGTTGAACGCAAGGCTTTCCCTCGATCAGAGACATGGGTTTGAAGCGGAGACGTTTCCTGCATGCTCCCATCAGCTGTCAAGGATTTGACGTGGGGATCTTGCTCCAGCTTTACCTCCTCCTTTTTTCTCTCTCTAGCATGAGCCTGCTCCTGCAAGACTCTTTGCAGATGTACGGATGCCTCAATCATGTCTGCCATCAGCGGCCGCCCACACCTGCAAGGTTCTACTGTCGGAAGCCTTGGTGCATCTCTGTGGTCCTGACTGCCGTGCTTCGTGGCATGGCTGAGCAGTCGTTTCATGTCATCAAAGGCCTCGAGGTCCTCCATTGTGACGAAGCGAGACTTGGTCGGAGACTCCGTGTTCCTAGAGAGCCGTCTGGCGTAGAGGATCTCCTCCTCCGATTCGTCGTCTGTCTTCACTGAAGCAGTGAGTGCTAGGGGGAGGATTCTTTGGAGCTGACTACATGCCGGCCACGACATAAGCGTGAACAAGTTGGCAATGCTCAGGCCCCAATGAACGAAAAACATCAGGAGTTTCAAGACGGCGTGCTGTCTGTCGTTCAAGTCTGTGTTTCCGACCGACTCTTGTTCTTTCGTGGATTCGAACAAGTGCAGTTTCGACTTGGCAAATTCTCTCAATATCTTGTTTGCTTCCATCAGGAGCACTAGTGAAGGCAGATAGCTCATGTACTCTGTAATGGAGCGTGGTGACTCCAGAAGACTTTTCAGCATGCCTTGTGCACAGCAGGTATCCGAGTCGTCATGGTAAGAATTTTCACTTCTGGACTGAAACGGCCAGGAAGGTTCTCGTGAAGCATCCACTGGTGTACTGAGTGGGTGGAAGAAACTCAGGGAGCCTCTCTGTCCAGCTTTGCAGTCAGGGCGTGACTGTAAGGCAGCAAAGATGTCACGGCAGTAGCAGGGGCCTTGGTCCAACAGGAACTGAGACAGGAGTCGGGGATCCAGAGACTGCTCAAGGTCCGAAGGGAGCAGGCCTGGAGACGCGGTACGCAGGACCTTCACGGCGTTGCTGACGTCCTCTCCTCCCTGTTCCACGGCAGCTCTCACCACGCTTTCCTCCAGTGGCTGGCAGGGATGCAGGTCATCCACAGACAGACTTGTCAGGAAGGTGGCAGGTTGCAGGACAACTGACCCCAGGCACGAAAGGAACGAAACGTTGCTCGCCATAGCTTTAATGACTGCGCTGTTTCTCACATCCTCGTTGAATTTTGATATATATTCTTCTGGATTCAGAATCGTGACCCGTATGAACTGTGCGAGGAAAGAGGGATAGTAATGCATTGTTGCTTCATCGAGGATGTTCAGGTTCATCTGAAACAGTCGACTGTCATTAACCTGGAGACCTCCTAACTTTGTTGACGACTCTGCTGCAGTGTGATACCAGATGCTGTTCGGTGGCACGGCCGGAGGCGCTGGAGAGAAGATCAGCAGGGGGGCACCGCTTGAACCTACTCTGGTGGGAGCGCTGTGCCTCAGAGTTCTCTTGGCAACATCGTGTTCCAGAAGCTGCCCGAAGCTGACCTTCTTTGGCTGCCCCAGGGGGTGGGAGATGACGCACACCACGCTGTCCTGTGACGCCCCTTCCACTCTGGTGGAAGTCTGCAGCTGGTGCAGCAGCACGGGGAACTTCTCCTTGGCAAAAGTCGGGTCCGCAATGTGCGCCATGATGTCATCGCTGAAGCTGAATACAGCCAGAGTGAAGTCTTCCTCCTGGTTGGACCTCAGCGTGCCCAGCCCTCTGCCTCGCGCCGTGCGTCGGATCCGCCCAGACTTGTAGGCCGCAGCCACGGGTTCGTCGTAGAAGATGTCGATGGTGGATTTCTTGACCTCCTCATCATTGTACAGGACATGCCTGTTCGTGGAGACGATCGCGAGATGCTCTTTCTTGTCCTCATTTGGTGAGTACATTTCTTGAGTGATGAGGAAAATGAAACCAGTTCCTTGAAGCTTCTTTCCGAGTTGAAAGTTCGGAGGCCGCTCCAAACTGGTTCCGTTGTTGTTGATGGCAACCACGTGCTTGGCGACGTCCAGTATCTTGGCCAGGTTGTCCGTGCTCCTGATGGATTCGGGAAGTTTGTCCAGGGTGAGCTCTGAGATTGGAATGAAGCCATCGGATTCCTCAAGACTGCCTGTGACTGTGCCTCCTTGTCTCTCTGTGTCACAGTCAGAGCTGGCTTTATGATCACCGGAAGATTCATGCTGTACGAACACATCAGGAATGAGCTTGCCTTCAGACATGGTTTCTGCTGGTTCAGGCACAGTACACGAAGAGAAAAAATTCCTTATTGTGCTCAACTAAAGCGGTGTTTTCCTATTTTTATATTACGTATTACATACGTCAAACGAATCACTGCCAGCCAATAACTTCAACGGGAATTCTCTTCAAAAGCCACACTAGTCAATCAAGATGGGTAAGTTAGAACTGACTTTAGGCAAGTGTCCTTGTAAAACTCTTAAGGAACTGTCATAACAAGTTTTGGTGTGGTGTTTGTTTCCAACCAGCACTATGTGCCACGGATGTACTGTTTCAAGGATAAGGTGATATCCGTGAATACATAATCGTGAAATTCACAATTATGCATTCGTCCAGACCCACAAACCCAAAAGGAAATATTGGCTCAAGGACAGCTGAGACTGTGTCACGCTATGTCTTGGAATACAGTTAGTTATGACATTACTGTCATGACAAACATTTTTAAATCAGTTGACATCATCATCGAAATTGGACAGTTTCACCAAAAAAAAAGACTAACGAGTAAAAAATATCGTGATGTCAACCTTTAAACAACAAAACAATGTAATCGTGCGTGGATTTTAGAGACACTTGGACACTGCAAGAAATCTATTTATACCAGAGTCTACAGCATCGGAAGATCTTATGGTCTGGGACAATTATTTACCATTGACACATAGAATTTGTTATCAAAAACAAAGAAAACAACTGCAGCAACGAACACCTCGAACTGTCTCAATTATTGGAAAATAATATGAAGTAGGTTCCTGAATGTGTAGAGTTTGTGATGCCTCTCTTGCACAGTTACGTTCACGATACATCTACGTATTCAAGCAGCATTTAAGTGTGTATGACTTCTCTTGTTCCGACTGGGTGATAACAGAGCAATTCCTATAAGAACTGTCATACAGAGCGAATGATTTTTCACTGTGGTGTTAAAAGTTCTTGTCCCAGATTCACGTAACACACTGACACTACAACGTCCATTTCATGTAGGAAGGCGTACATGCAGAAGCAGCTCACAGTCCTAAGTAGTCCACACACGTTCCTGTGCTACACTACAGGCGTGAACACACAGACAGGAATGCTTGGAAACAGTCCAGCACTGAAGGTACAGTAGCACTGTGAGGTACACGTTCATGGGTTTGCTGTCTCCCCTTTGAATGGTTTCAACTCGTCACCGCAGCCCCAGTGTGCACCGTCCAATGCACCAGAGGGATGGGGGTGGAGATGAACCAGAGGGATGGGGATGGAGATGAACCAGAGAGATGGGGGTGGAGATACCCCAGAGGGATGGGGGTTGAGATACCCCAGAGGGATGGGGGTGGAGTTGCACCAGAGGGATGGGGGTGGAGATGCACTAGAGGGATGGGGGTGGAGATGCACCAGAGGGATGGGGGTGGAGATGCACCAGAGGGATGGGGGTGGAGATGCACCAGAGGGATGGGGGTGGAGATGCACCAGAGGGATGGGGGTGGAGATGCACCAGAGGGATGGGGGTGGAGATGCACTAGAGGGATGGGGGTGGAGATGCACTAGAGGGATGGGGGTGGAGATGCACCAGAGGGATGGGGGTGGAGATGCACCAGAGGGATGGGGGTGGAGATGCACTAGAGGGATGGGGGTGGAGATGCACCAGAGGGATGGGGGTGGAGATGCACCAGAGGGATGGGGGTGGAGACGTACTAAGTGGAAAGTGGAAATGCAGTGGCCAGGGATGGGAATGAAGGTTGAGCTGGAACCGAGGGGAGAGGGGGGTAAAGGAGGGTGGGGAGAGGAGAGGGAAGTGTCTCATACGTGTTGAGGCAGACAAGGAAGCAGACACTTGCCTGGTAGCAAGCTTTCCAACTATTGTATTCACGAATGTGCCAGTCAATGAACATCGCTGAGTATTCTGACAAACGCTTGCAGTCACAATGGAAGCTATTGCGTTGCTTGTCGTCTGGCTGAGTTCAGTATGGACTGACGTCCTGCAAAGATAAACACAGGGTCCTCTGCTCAGAGCATTCCTCCTTAGCTGCAGTGTGTGTCCTTGTTGTCTGGGACCTTTCCGCTTGGTTCTTCACGTGCTGCACTGACGTTGATAAACTCACTCAGAAATGAAGAATAAGTAAATGTTGACAGTGTGTCTGGTCTGCAGGTCTCGTGCACAAGGAGGTGCAGATGTTTGCATTTCGACTGTCTAAAACAGGCCAAGAGCACGCCTGCACACTATCTGACAATACTGTGGGGTCTATGTGCTACCTTCTAGATTAAGTGATTTTCTGTCCTGTACGATACATACCACACATTAAATTTCACACGAATTGTATATAAATTGTTCTGGGATCTCTTTTAATCTTGCCTTGTGGACGACGTATTATATCAAGAAGGTACTGAATATATAGTGCTGCATCTTCGAGTGAGTCTATTGCAAGGAAAACTGAAATTATCAGTCAGGTTCATTGTTCTTGCCGGAGATACTCACGTTGAACGTTGCCTGTTTTAGTGGCGAACAACCAGATTCACTGGTAGCGACAGGTAGAGTAAAAGACAAGTGTGTGTCGGAGCAACATTTCACACCTGTCCTGTTTGAATAGCCTCCGTTAATGTCCACTGGTATTGGGCCAACGCCCAAGGAATTTCTGATTGCATATCATTTATTGCTGGTCTCCTGCGGGCGCTTCCCGGGAAGAGGTTGAAGTGTCTTGTTGTTAGGAAGGCGGAAACACGTCTTGAGAGGACGTGATGATGGTCAGGTGAGACAATGAAGCCGCTGTGGACAGTGTAGACTGGTTGGACAAGGGTCCTCCGCCGTGGGAGTAAACGGTATGGCCGTGACCGTCTCCTGCAACAGACA
>JAWQFJ010030235.1:15000-32500 GCA_034096865.1 Theodoxus fluviatilis | reverse complement strand
CCCCATGAACATTTTTTCTCCCATAAACTTTGAATAGGGAAAAATTATATAAAACTAATATCAAAGGCAGAACAATTACCATTCAGGAACAAATATTTCCTCATAATATTTTATGAGCAAACACAAACTCACACAAACAGGAAAGCAAGCAAACGAGCAAATGCATGTAAATACATTTGCAATTGTCTTGCTGATAATCAAACTAGCATAAAATATGCACTTCTCTTTCATACCTTGATTTCTTGCCTGGGACTTCTATCTTGGGTAATTTAAGTGGTCTGAAAATTATAACATTTTCATACAAACTCTATGGGTCAATTTTTATAAAAAGATTTCAAAACTAAGCATCAAATAAGGCTTTCCATTTCTAAATTATATACATCTCATATTTTAGAGCATGCCTTCATTTTGAGCAACATTTTTTAAATGCTTACTACAAATGAACATGCTTTATGAATCAGTGGGTTCAAGAGCTTCCCCTGTTATGAACACAGCTGAAAGTTTTCAGGTTCAAACGAGGTTGTCCCCCTTTGGGTTGGGGGAAAGAATGACCAGATAAATCATGGCTTGGCTTGTTTTTACTCTGAAATCAGTTCTTGTAAATTTCCATACTAAATGACTGCCTAGCCCAGAAAGGCTGATGGGATATAAAACTCTATTCACCTTCTTCACCTTTATCTCTGAGGAGTAGGTACAAAAGTAATGGTATATTACATGATTTTTCAAAAAGAAGAGAGTAAAAAAAACAACAACAACCATACTCATAGGTCCCAAATCTCTTACCACCTTTAACATTTCTCATCCACGCAAACACAGAGATGCAGCTGATGAAAGTACATTCAATAACACATTCAATGATCTCTTCATCTAGAAGATCATCCAAACTCAAAGCATGGGTAGAGTGGCTCATATAGTGCCTTATCTGCTGTTCACAGGGACCCATTTTTCTTCTGGGAGGTGAAAGCACATTGACTTACACACCTTATCAAATGAATGGCATCTCTCTCGTCTGCAGAGCATCGAGCAATACACTGCCTAGTCTCGAGGCAACTGGCAGGAAAAAGTAAACTTTTCAGTGTTGGTATGACAAAGTCACTTCTTAACACATATCTCATCTGGATCTCAGATAAGTGAGCCACTTGATCAGTCATTTACTGGAACCTGACGAGAATCACGGGGACTGAATGAAAATAGGTGCCAATCTTATCTCCACTCCCAGGGAAGTTTTCCAACTTCATAATAACCCTGCATGCTGCATCGAGGGTTAATCACACAGCACTCTACCTTCCTGTCCCCACAGATACACCCTTTTACTCTCTGCTGCGGGGAAAAAGAATTAGCTCTCTTCCATTCATCCTTTTAATGTTTTTTTCCATTTGAAAAAAACACTTTTTCTTTTCTTTCCAATTTTGCATGGAAATTTGTTAGGCATGTCATGTACAGGTAGGCTCATGCCTAATAATGAAAAAAACAACCTATGTCAACTAAGCATTTTAATCAGCAACCTGCACACTCAGCAAGAAAATAGGTGAGAGAGAGATACAATGAGAGAATGTATGAAGGTTAAGCAAAAAGCCTAAGGATGTACCACCTCAGGTTCTGCAAAACTTCAAACATTGCACCTGCCAGCTTTGTGCCACTGCAGGTAAGCACCATGACCACTGGACTGAGTGTCAGGGCAGGAAAAAAGTACCTGTTGTTGGTGGTGCCGTTGGATATGAGAGGGGCGTTGGGGTCCCATACTGACTCCCCATCAATGGGACATACTGCTCTCGACTGCAGAAGCCACCCGTCGATGCAGTCTTTGTGGAACTGTGGGTGAAAATAGAGAGACAGGCATCATATTCCCGGAAGCCTCTTTGGCTGCTTGGGGCCGCCCCCGGCTGAGCTACTGAAGCAGACTCTGAGAACTCAGCAGCTACAGAGATTCCAGTTCATGAGGGGGGCATCAAATAGCGCCAGCCATATGTTACAGATTTGCACATACTTTTCAGGTTGCATGCCTGTAAATGTATTTCTACATGCACAGCAACAAACTTCTTCCCAACTGGGAAAATACATACTTTCATGTTTTTTTCCTCAA
Organism: Theodoxus fluviatilis; assembly: GCA_034096865.1. NCBI lineage: Eukaryota > Metazoa > Mollusca > Gastropoda > Cycloneritida > Neritidae > Theodoxus > Theodoxus fluviatilis. The sequence continues at coordinate 30,417 of JAWQFJ010030235.1, read as the reverse complement.
AGGAATTATGGAAACTGGATAGCCTAGTATCCTAGAAGAGTTGCTCCATTATGATGGGGTTCACAAGAAAATGACCTATAGACAAAGTTTTTTTTCCCCACTTTGTTTGAGGACATAGGTAATCACTGTTTTACTAAAGGCTATGCTGTCTGCACAATTTCTGTTGCATAGGTTTCATTTTGGACAAGTTCATTAAAAACAAGAAGGGCAAAGCCCATACGACTCACATGCTTGACCTTGACCTTTATATGAACTTGACCTTCAGGTGACCTTCAAGGTCAAGGTCAAACAACTAAACCTAGCAATGACATCATACATAAAGAAATGATTTACACATTTTTCCTACCAAAAATACACGTGACCTTGACCCAAGGTCAAGGTCATCCAAGGTCATGCAACACAAAGCTCTTAATTCAAGACATAGGAAGCACAATGGTGCTTATTGGCACTTTCTACCATGAGATATGGTCACTTTTAGTGGTTCACTACCCCATTTTGGTCACATTTCATAAGGGTCAAAGTGACCTTGCCCTTGATGATATGTGACCAAATGTGTCTCAGGATGAAAGTATAACATGTGCCCCACATAATTATTAAGTTTGAAACAGTTATCTGCCATAGTTCAGGGTCAAGGTCACTTCAAAATATGTATACAATCCAACTTTGAAGAGCTCCTGTGACCTTGACCTTGAAGCAAAGTCAACCAAACTGGTATCAAAAGATAGGGCTTGCTTTGAACTATATACCACTTGTAGCTAAGGTCGCCATTCTCAATAACGTGGGAGAAAATTGGGAAAATGTGAAAAATGACTGTTTTTGAGACCACATTTATGGCTCCTGTGACCTTGACCTTGAAGCAAGGTCAAGTCACTATGTATGTTTTTGAGGCCTTGTCATCATACACCATCATGCCACATTTGGTGTTGATAGACTTAATAGTCTCCGAGAAAAATCCAACGTTTAAGTTTTGGACGCCCGGACGCCCGGACGGACGCCCGGACGGACGGACGGACGGACGGACGACACGGCTGAGTACATAGACTCACTTTTGCTTCGCATGTGAGTCAAAAATAGTGTAGATTATCAACATCCATCCGTCCATCCATCCGTCCGTCTCTCTGTCACTGTCTCTGTCTCTCTCTCTCTCTCTCTCTCTCTCTCTCTCTCTCTCTCTCTCTCTCTCTCTCTCTCTCTCTCTCTCTCTCTCTCTCTCTCTCTCTCTCTCTCTCTCTCTCTCTCTCTCTCTCTCTCTCTCTCTCTCTCTCTCTCTCTCTCTCTCTCTCTCTCTCTCTTAAATCCATTTATCCTCAGCATCACCCAAAACAACTGTTTTTTTCTTCTCCAGCTTGCACATACATTTGTCACACAAATGCTACTCACCTTGTGTTTGCAGATGGGGAGTTTCCGGACAAACTGACCAACGTCGTAACCACGCAGACAGATGCAGCACTGAGATCCGGGTGCCAGCAGGGGGCTGGTTTCCTTCACGCGGAACACAGGAAACGTTCCCAGCACCTCGTCCGTCACAGATGGCACCATGCCATTCTGCCTCCTGAAGGTCAAGGTTACACAAGACACGTAAACAATTGTCCGGTGCTGGCTTCTAAATTCACGTTGTGGAAAACCAATTTCCTATCAAAATTTTATTTCTTTCTCATATGAGAATTTGTTTTGGGGGACTTTCACCCCCGGTCGCCACAGAGCAGCGCCCAGTACCCGGTTTAATGATTCAAAGACCGAAGCTCTCCTGGTTGGCGGTAGAGGCGAATTCGATCAGGCCCTGAAACTAACCATAGGCCAGAGTGAGATAGAATTCTCAAAGTCTGTTAGGAACTTAGGTGTCATGTTCGATGATGATCTTTCTATGAGAGTTCATGTGAACAAAGTTTGCCAGTTAGCTTACTACGAGTTAAGGAAAATTGGCACTATTCGTCACTATCTTTCACAACAGGCCACTCAAACCCTTGTCACTTCCCTTGTTCTGTCCCGTCTTGATTATGGAAATTCTCTTCTTGCCGGCATTCCTGGCACTCTGCTAAACAAACTGCAAAAAGTCCAAAACACTGCTGCTAGATTAATCTTTAGATGTCCCAAGAGAACTCCCACATCCAAACTCCTTCGTGCACTGCATTGGCTCCCCGTCGCTCAGAGGATAGAGTATAAGCTAGCCATTATGTGTTTCAACTTCTTCAATCAAACTGCACCACACGCACTCAAAGAAATTCTCACTGTCTACACCCCCGCTAGAAATAACCGTTCAGCTGCAGACACCAAAACGTTAAATGTCCCCCGTCGCAAAAAGATAACCCAAGGACAGCGAGCTTTTTCCTACATCGGCCCTGTAACATGGAATAGCCTACCTTTCCCTGTCCGTCACTCTAATTCCATGTCCCAGTTCAAAACCTCCCTCAAGACACACCTGTTCCGGTCAGTCTTTCCTGACGAGCAGTGAAGGCGCCTCTTTTATGTTTCGTGTTTTGCCTGCTACTTAATTAATTGTATTGTATTTAATTGTTCTTTTTATTTCAATTGTATAGTATGTGAGTGTTAGAATGTTTTGTATGAGTGTAGACTTTATCATTGTACACGCCATGAGCTTGCTATTAGGGAAGGTATGTGCGTTATAAATAGTCTGTATTATTATTATTATTTTTACTCCTGGGTAGGAGAGGCAATACGGGTTAAGCACCTTGCCCAAGGATGCAACTCTAGAATCCGTGCAGAACTGAACACTGCACCAGCTACTCTCAAGGTGAGCATCTTAACAACTGTACTACTAGAGCCCCGTATTATTAGAGCAAATGGGTTAGACATCTGCGTTAGACATCCGCGTTAGTCATCCACGTGAGACATCCGCAGGCGGGCCACGCCGGTGGACTCGTCCGAGGAGAGGGGTGCGGGAAAGACAGCGTTGATGACGTACCACACAAGCTGACGGGCCACAGCGTCTGATTGGCTGCGTTTTTTCATTGGGCGTTAGTGCTCGATAATGCCCATGGAAAAACGCAGTCAATCACAGGGGCGGACGAGGGGGGTGTTTCTGGGGTTTCCGGAAACACACACACCCCCCCCCCCCCCCCCAACAGCGAAAAAAAAAGTTTTACTTTGAGTGTCAATTTTTGGGGGTATTCTTAAGTAACAAAATCTGCTGCCTGAAACTGGCAATGATCATCATCAGAATGCACTAGATTGCACCATTTTGCATCCTGGTTTTCAAAATTGTCCAGGAGAGCATGCCCCCGGACCCCCCCCCCCCCCCCTCCTAAAAAAAAGTTTGGAAACACCCCCCAAAAATGAACTGATCCGCCCCTGAATCAGATGCTGTGGCCCGTCAGCATATGTGTTACATCAACTTTGCTGTCTTTTCCGCACCTCTCTTCTCGGCGGAGTCCACTAGTGTGGGCTGCCTGCGGAAGTCTAACCACTAAAGGTTCCTTCATTTCAGTGACATTCATCCATTATGAGTCAAACCAATCTACCATCTAAAGGTACATGTTATTCCTTTGGTGAAAGAAAAAAAAATCCTTCAGTTACAAAGGGGCACACATGTTTATCACAAACTTCCTTTTAATGCTTAATTAAACAAAATAATTGTCCATATCTGCTATTAAAACAGCTTTTAAAATTATTTTAAATGCCCAGGCTTGGCCTTAGAGAGCCTTTAAATGCTGATGGGTGACAAAGCATCAATCAATCAATCAATCAATCAATCAATCAATCAATCAATCAATCAATCAATCATTCATACTCTCAGAAAATAAATTAGTCAGAAAGGCAATTACTTAGTTAAGTCATCGATGTTCATCCAACATTACTCATACTATGTCCCTATCGAGAGGCATGCTTTATATAGGTGTAACAAATGAAATGGATATAACAACTGTTTGCCAGTGGGTCCTAAACTTCAAATCAAATTTTTAAAATGCTGGAAAAGAAAACATTTAGTAACTGCACAGGTATGTTTATCAAGCAGTGCTCTGATTCGAAGGCAAGGCAGGTTTTACATCATGGTGGTGTTAAATGCGTTTGACACTTCAGACCACAATTAATTCAACCTATAACAACAACAATCATCCATAAACTGACATTGGAAAAGGATTTTTCAGCAGATCTGAAGAGCCTGATGATCAAGGCACTCATTTCTAAGATGATACATAGAAAGATGAGGAACTGAAGTAATAAAAAACAAACGAGGATGCAAAAGAGTTGTGTCCCCTCCATTTGGGTGAGTCATTCACGCGGCTCCATGTTGAAGCGAAGCTGAGTAAGCACACTTTCATTGTGAAATGAAAGGTTGCCAAAAAATGTACTTTATGACATCTGAGATATTGAAATCTCATATAAAGATCTTGTTTCCGTCGATCACAGTGCATATCTGCATGAAGCGAACGAGCACCAGGATATGTTCGTGTGATCTAAACTGAGATTTAATTTTGAAAACTGTGTTCCAACTTATTATTCTGTGTCTCTGGGGAACCGAAGAAACGAAATTTTCCAGTTTAACTGTGCTTGATGTGAGCATTTTAAGCAAGAAATTCCCCTGCAAAAGATGCCGCAGCGCCTCTTTTGATCAGCCCACACACCAAGGAAAGGTAACTCTAAACATCCATCCTTGCAGATCCAGGCAAAGCTCCACATCTTTGGATGCAATGTCCTTGTTCATACTTTTACCCTGGTGTCAATATTGGGACTGTTTGGGTCTTCAGTGATTCTATAATAACCTTCATTTTTCATATCATGGATGAGACACCAATCGCCTTTTGAGTATGTAGCCCTCCAATTACCCAACAAAGCACACCAAAATCCATACCAGACGTACTCAGATGTGAAAAAAGACTGAATCCATGTCATTGATTAAAAACAAGAAATTATCATGCTAATTTTTAAGGTGATTGTTAAAAGTCGAAACGATTGGTCTTGGTCGATTTTTGACTACACAGCATATGCCATGACTACCAGGATAAAGGTTGCAGCAAGGGGTTGCGAGTTCACTCCCCACGTGAGGTCCAGAAAGTTCTGTGTGTATGTGCGTGCGCGTGCGCGCGCGCGTGTGTGTGTGAGCATGTGTGTGAGTGTGAGTGCATGCGTGCATGCCTGCATGCTTGCTTGCATGCATGTGCACGCACGCGCGCGCGCGTGTATAGTGCTTGCACTGTTTCAGCTCGACCTGTATTGGGGTCTCTTGACACTTCAGACAGCCAACAACTTACTCGTCCAGTTGCAACAAGAGGTCGTAGTCTGATTCACTCAGGTCTCGGTTCATCATGTCCCGGGCCACTGCATCGGGCATCACTCTGCCTGAAGGCCGAGTGGCCGGCCGCCACCGATGGTTTCGCATCTGTGACAGAGAGAGGGAAGCATGACATGGAATTGGGCTTTCCACAAATAAACAATTGACCGACCGCGCAACCAACCGACCAACCAACCGACCGACCGACTGACTGACCGACCGCGCGACCGACTGCCCGCCCGCCCGACCGGCCGACCGACCATACGCGCGACCAACCGACCAAATGCGCGACCGACCACACGAACAACCGAACGACAGCATGACCAACTGACCGACCTACCAAAAGCGCGACCGATCGACCGACCAAACACGCGACCGACCGACCGCGCGACTGACCGACCAACCAATCGACCAACCAACCTACCAGCCAACCTACCAACCAACCAACCATGCAAGCTAGCAACCAGTCAACCAACCAACCAACCAACCAACCAGCCAACCAACCAGCCAGCCAACCAACCAACCAACCAACCACCCAGCCAACCAACCAACCAATGAATGAGAGGGTTTTAAAACAACAAATGAGCAAGCTTTCTGTGATAACTTTGCAATGCTTGGGTGGTACATGACTTATCAAGGGTCTGTATCCCAAGTGTATCATGGGAAATCATGCCTCAGATCAAACTATATTGTTTCATATCAACCAAAATAGGGTGGTCAAAGATAAGTATTAGAATGACAACAGTGCACATCAATTGTGAGTAAGTTACTTGTTAAATAAAGATAAAACAGAAATTAGGATGTTAACAATCACAAAACACACTTATATGTGCAAGAATGTTATTCTGTACATTGCAAGTCAAATTATTCCAAGAGAACTGACGATTCGATTATTTCCTAGAGACAGTCATTGATAGCTTCCGGTTCAAAATTCTGAAATCCAAAATTATTCCAAAAGTTGGTTTAAAAAAATTGACGCTAACAACTTCCCAAATTAAAAGAAGTTCAAGTTATTTTCACGCCATTATACATGTGCAATGATTCTCAAGAATCGCATGCTGCAGCTGCCGCTAGATGTCTCTCCCCCTCATCAGCTGGAACTCGTGGTCATGCATGGAGCTTTGGGGCCCTACTCCAGTAGCTCCAGCATGGGTGGTTTCAAGCAGCATATTGTTCCACCAGGGGGCATATTCAAGGGTGGGATTCTCTCCTTCACGCCAGGGTGGAGGATCTACCCCTTGTCCACCACAGCCAGGGTGGAGGACCTACCCCTTGTCCACCACACCCAGGGTGGAGGATCTACCCCTTGTCCACCACACCCAGGGTGGAGGACCTACCCCTTGTCCACCACAGCCAGGGTGGAGGATCTACCCCTTGTCCACCACAGCCAGGGTGGAGGACCTACCCCTTGTCCACCACACCCAGAGAGATGCTGCCTCGGCAGTATTTTGCAAGCATTGGATGGCATTATTGACATCTCTAGACTTTGCACCCAGGCTGTGCAGGAACTGGGTCATGGTGAATGTATGTGCGTGGCATATGAAGCAGCCACATTATTCCATATATATTTCTTGCTTGTTGAGCCTGTATTTAAACAGTGACACTTGAACAATCAGCACTGAAACAATAGCACAACAAGAGAAGCGTGACCATGAAGTCTGACAATGAGAAGTTTCAGGTGCAAACATAGGCCTGAAGAGGGAGTTAATCCTCTGAAGCTTGCCTAGGCCTGAAGAGGGAGTTAATCCTCTGAAGCTTGCCTAGGCCTGAAGGAGTTAATCCTCTGAAGCTTGCCTAGGCCTGAAGAGGGAGTTAATCCTCTGAAGCTTGCCTAGGCCTAAAGAGGGAGTTAATCCTCTGAAGCTTGCCTAGGCCTGAAGAGGGAGTTAATCCTCTGAAGCTTGCCTAGGCCTGAAGGAGTTAATCCTCTGAAGCTTGCCTAGGCCTGAAGAGGGAGTTAATCCTCTGAAGCTTGCCTAGGCCTGAAGGAGTTAATCCTCTGAAGCTTGCCTAGGCCTGAAGAAGGAGTTAATCCTCTGAAGCTTGCCTAGGCCTAAAGAGGGAGTTAATCCTCTGAAGCTTGCCTAGGCCTGAAGGAGTTAATCCTCTGAAGCTTGCCTAGGCCTGAAGAGGGAGTTAATCCTCTGAAGCGTGCCTAGGCCTAAAGAGGGAGTTAATCCTCTGAAGCTTGCCTAGGCCTGAAGGAGTTAATCCTCTGAAGCTTGCCTAGGCCTGAAGAGGGAGTTAATCCTCTGAAGCTTGCCTAGGCCTAAAGAGGGAGTTAATCCTCTGAAGCTTGCCTAGGCCTGAAGGAGTTAATCCTCTGAAGCTTGCCTATGCCTGAAGAGGGAGTTAATCCTCTGAAGCTTGCCTAGGCCTGAAGGAGTTAATCCTCTGAAGCTTGCCTAGGCCTGAAGAGGGAGTTAATCCTCTGAAGCTGGCCTAGGCCTGAAGGAGTTAATCCTCTGAAGCTTGCCTAGGCCTGAAGAGGGAGTTAATCCTCTGAAGCTTGCCTAGGCCTGAAGGAGTTAATCCTCTGAAGCTTGCCTAAGCCTGAAGAGGGAGTTAATCCTCTGAAGCTTGCCTAGGCCTGAAGAAGGAGTTAATCCTCTGAAGCTTGCCTAGGCCTGAAGAGGGAGTTAATCCTCTGAAGCTTGCCTAGGCCTGAAGAAGTTAATCCTCTGAAGCTTGCCTAGGCCTGAAGGAGTTAATCCTCTGAAGCTTGCCTAGGCCTGAAGGAGTTAATCCTCTGAAGCTTGCCTAGGCCTGAAGGAGTTAATCCTCTGAAGCTTGCCTAGGCCTGAAGAGGGAGTTAATCCTCTGAAGCTTGCCTAGGCCTGAAGAGGGAGTTAATCCTCTGAAGCTTGCCTAGGCCTGAAGAAGGAGTTAATCCTCTGAAGCTTGCCTAGGCCTGAAGGAGTTAATCCTCTGAAGCTTGCCTAGGCCTGAAGAGGGAGTTAATCCTCTGAAGCTTGCCTAGGCCTAAAGAGGGAGTTAATCCTCTGAAGCTTGCCTAGGCCTAAAGAGGGAGTTAATCCTCTGAAGCTTGCCTAAGCCTGAAGAGGGAGTTAATCCTCTGAAGCTTGCCTAGGCCTGAAGAAGTTAATCCTCTAAAGCTTGCCTAGGCCTGAAGAAGGAGTTAATCCTCTGAAGCTTGCCTAGGCCTGAAGAAGTTAATCCTCTAAAGCTTGCCTAGGCCTGAAGAAGGAGTTAATCCTCTGAAGCTTGCCCCTGCAACTTTCATTGCCAGACTTCATTGGTCACCCTCCTCTTGTTGTCCTAGATAATAGTCTGACACCGACCCCTCACATTTCTGTTTACACAAAGCAGTCACTCAGACACTCCTGGTGCTCAGAAAGTGACAGCAACTTACATGGCGATACTCAAAGTTGTGTTCTATGTGCACTCGCAAGTTGAAGCACTGGTGACACAAATACAGGTTGTGACACTGGGTGCATCTGCAGAGAGAAAATTATTTTTTAAAGTGAAAGACATAAAATCTACAAATTCAAATGTGTTTGTGTGTGTGTGTGTGTGTGTGTGTTGTGTGTGTGTGTGTGTGTGTGTGTGTGTGTGTGTGTGTGTGTGTGTGTGTGTGTGAGTGTGTGTGTGTGTGTGTGTGTGTGCATGTGTGTGTATGTGTGTGTGTATGTGTATGTGTGTGCGCATGCGCATGCATGAGCATGTCGGTGCGCTTGCGTGGGTGTCTGTGTGCATGTGAGTAAATGTGTATGCATGCATGTGTTTGTGTATGTGTGTGTGTGTGTGTGTGTGTGTGTGTGTGTGTGTGTGTGTGTGTGTGTGAGAGTGTACATGTATGCATGTGTCTCTATGTGCATGTGCATGTGTGTGGATGTGTGTGTGTGTGTGTGTGTGTGTGTGTGTGTGTGTGTGTGTGTGTGTGTGTGTGTGTGTGTGTGTGACATCTGTCCTCATCTCTCTTTGCTTCATTTGCAAGGTCAGGCACACTCTGTCTGTCTGTCTGTCTGTCTGTCTGTCTGTCTGTCTGTCTGTCTGTCTCTCTGTCTGTCTGTCTGTCTGTCTTCCTCTCTGTCTGTCTGTCTGCCTCTCTGTCTGTCTGTCTGTCTGTCTGTCTGTCTGTCTGTCTGTCTGCCTGCCTGCCCCTCTCTCTCTCTCTCTCTCTCTCTCTCTCTCTCTCTCTCTCTCTCTCTCTCTCTCTCTCTCTCTCTCTCTCTCTCTCTCTCTCTGCTCCCTAAAGAGGGCCAGGTTCTACCTGTAGCAGTGGCCTTGGATGGGATGCTGGGTGCAGTTGCGACACATCTTCCCAGCATGCACATCCATGGGCTCTGAAGTTCTCTCCCCTTTCTGAGAGTTGTGCATCTCTGTCTTCAGCAGCTCCAAGGAGCCAAAGTCTTCCCGACACACGGGGCACCGGATCTCTCCATTCTGATTGGTCGTCTTCTGGTGCTGGGCCCAAACTTTCATGCACTTGATGTGAATGCTGTTCCCACAGCTGAACCTGAGGAGCAGAAAGACTGATGGGTGCTATTTGTGGCAATCAAGTCCCAGACAAGATGTCCATATTGTCACTGTCGTTCACTTCTAAAGGACAAGATCTGGACAGCCCTCAGATGAAGTTCCTGTGCCATGTGTTTATTTCGCTGTTTATGCCATAAGGAGTAAGGGCAATAACTCTACAGAGTTGCTTCCCTTGAACGCATTGTGTGTATAGTAATAACTCTTGTATGTACATGTTTGTGAAATAGTCAGTTTTGTGCGCCCCATTTGTACACCAAACAAAACTATTTGTACTTTCCATGATACATATCCATTTCGGAACTTGGCTAAATAAACTGGTCATAGCAGAAGTTTGAAATATTGTTCTGCGAGTTTAAGTCAATACTTTAATATTCGCAGTCAGAGCAGCAAGTAATGCCAGGATGTCAGACAGATTTTGTGTGCTTCAATTGAAGAAAAGAGTCATATCTCTATACTATACAGAAAGTGAACTGCATCCAATTAAACAAAAATCAAAATGATAAAAATACAAGAAGTTCAGTAGTCATTTAACCGTCTTCACACACACACACACACACACACACACACACACACACACACACACACACACACAGACACACACATACACAGACACACACATACGCACACACACACACACACACACAGACACACACATACACAGACACACACATACGCACACACACACACACACACACACACACACACACACACACACACACACACACAGACACACATATACACAGACACACACACACACACACACACACACACACAGACACACACATACACAGACACACACACACACACACACACACACACACACACACAGACACACATATACACAGACACAGACATACACACACACATACACACACACACACACACACACACACACATATACACAGACACAGACACACACACACACACATACACACACACACACACACACACATACACACACACACACATCACAATATGCATAATTAACTTTGCAAATGTTAGTATGCTTCCTCATCATTTTAATGCTACCTACATGTGCAGATCACTCGCAGACAATCACCTGATCTACCCTTATGTACAGCATGAACTCACCCTGCAGATGCTAATATGCATAGTAAAAAGGGTACTACCTCATTTGCATTGTATATATATACATGCTCACAATGCTCATAAGACTAATATGCAGATCCCAATCCCAACCGAAATCCAGATCCCAACCCACACTGATTCTAATCACTGTGGCTTTGGCGAGAGTTATTGAGAACAGACTTGCTAAATCCAAACAATTTTGAAAAGCCATGTTGCAGCTTAGTCAACCACTGATGTTTTCCAGCACTTATGAATATAAAAGACAGCCATTATCCATTTTGCAAAGAGAGATATAGAGGTACCGCACTTCCACTCTCTTTAAATCTCATTGGTTCCTAACATCAGTCTACAGAATCCAGTTCACCTTACTTTGGTTGATAAGATGGAGAGATGGGAAATGTTAAAACTTACATCAAATTTCCCCACAAGTGTTTTTCCTGACCCATTTCATCCATGACATCCTAGACTCTCTACTCTTCCCCAGTTTTCTTTCCTTCCATCTAGTTTACCCCTCACCCTCCTGCTTTATCCTTTCGGTGTCCTCAAACTCTGCAAACATGTGATCAAAAGCCAATGTTTGGCGAAGTAGGTTCAAATTGCGTGCACTCTGCAGACATTTAAGGACATTCTTGACTTTGAACACAGTAATGAACAAGCAAAATACATAATTTTCTGCTATTACCACTGCTAAAATTCACTAACAAGATTTGTCAACGTCTGAAAAGAACTGCGAGGTTAGCTCATGTGACCACAAAGTAGAATATCACACAGCTCAGGGTAATGCAAGGTCGAGTGAGATCATGTAACTCAGAAGCAAGTGAGGTTGACATTTCAAGCTGAGGAGAGTGGAAGAGCAGCGCCTCTTTGATTCCCTTTGCAAAATGGACTGCAGAGCCTCTTTGATTCCCTTTGCAAAATGGACTGCAGCTAAAAGGCAAAGCCTCTTTGATTCCCTTTGCAAAATGGACTGCAGCTAAAAGGCAAAGCCTCTTTGATTCCCTTTGCAAAATGAACTGCAGCTAAAAGGCAAAGCCTCTTTGATTCCCTTTGCAAAATGGACTGCAGCTAAAAGGCAAAGCCTCTTTGATTCCCTTTGCAAAATGGACTGCAGCTAAAAGGCAACTCCACCCCAACACTGGCCTGAGATGCAAGACACAGAGCTGTTAGCAGTCTGCAAAAAGACCAGCCTCGTCTTCCTTGCACTTCCTCTCATTGGGTTGGAAGTAGGACTTTTACCATTGCATCCATTTACCTTGCGCAGTTTGAGAGAGGTGATCACTAGGGAAATCATGACTTTACTTGTAATCTTACTAGTTCTAATGAGTTTTCATAATCATTGGCCTAAAATTGCCTACAAGGGCTGATAGGCCTTGAAACTCCATTCATCCATCCATCCATCCCCCCATGCAACTACCCACACCCACTCACCCATCCATCCATCCATCCATCCATCCATCCATCCATCCATCCATCCATCCATCCATCCATCCACCCATCCATCCACCCATCCATCCATCCACCCATCCATCCACCCATCCATCCATCCATCCACCCATCCATCCATCCACCCACCCACCCACCCACCCTCCCATCTCACTTGCAGTAGGTGACTGGCAGGTGTTTGGACAGAAGCTCCTCCTGACAGATGGGACACACATCCTCCTTGTCGATCTCTCGCTGTTGCACCAGCGACCTGCCGTCTGCCGCCTTCTCCAGCGCTGTCAATTTCTTGGGGGGCTGCTGTCTCCTGCTCTGCTGCTGGGCTGCCAGTCCTCGCAGAGTCTCGTTGATTTCTCGCTCATTCAGTCCCAGCTGCCAGCTCACTGTCAACATTGAAGAGGAAGAGTCACGTACAGCTGAAACCACTCCATGTCCCCTCATCAGCTGGAACATCCGGCTGCTGGGCTTTCCGGGCCTGCTCCAGTAGTTAAGCCAGGGGCTGCTGGGCTTTCCGGACCTGCTCCAGTAGTTAAGCCAGGGGCTGCTGGGCTTTCCGGGCCTGCTCCAGTAGTTAAGCCAGGGGCTGCTGGGCTTTCCGGGCCTGCTTCAGTAGTTAAGCCACGGGCTGCTGGTATTTCCGGGCCTGCTTCAGTAATCAAGCCAGGGGCAGCTCTTAGCGGCTGCTGAGGCTACTGAGGCCAAGTGATTAGCGAGTTTGACCTGCAGCCCCTAGCAGCTCGTGAGTGCAGTGTTCAAAGCTGCTTGGTTCCCAGGGTTGCACCTCTTGTGCAAGGTGCTTCACTCTTATTGTTTCTCCCCACCCAGGAGTAAAATTGGGTACCTGTGAGGGTGGTGATGGCGCTCAGTAGTGCATTTAACCCTTGTAGTGCAATTAACCCTTGTATGCGTCCATGAGCCAGCGTCAGATTGGAGTACTCCCCAGACAGTGGACTTGGTGCTGGTGTCTGACTGTGTGCATTCTGTCTGTCATTGAGTTTGTCGTCAGGGGCCAGTGAAGGATTGATCAAGTTGTTCAAGGGGTGTTACAGAAGTAGAACCCTACGTGGTTGGTGCCTGATAGTGTGGAGAATTGACCCCCTCTGGGGTAGGACTGCAGGTGGTCAGCCGAAATTAATGAAGTGAAGAGAGACAGAAAGACTTGATAATGAAACAATAGGAGAGAGGGGAGACAGTGGAGATCTGCAGCTCCAGGGAGAAGGTGCCATTGTCCGTTGATAAGTTATCATCGCTGAGACAACAAGCACGCCTAAACTCTTCCTCAAAAGTTCACCAAGTCAGGATTTTGAGACTATTGGGCGCCGCCTCACTTCTCACAGAGGGGAGACAACAAGCGCACCTCAACCCTTCATGAGAGATTCCCAGGGATTCAATGGATGGCTGCTGACAGTCTGTGATACCAAGGGACGGTTGAGTTTGGATATAGCAGGGAGGGACGAACCGGTCAATCAGTTCGGCTCTGGATCTCAGACAAGCGAGACCTATGCAACTTCCATCTACACATGGCGGTCACCAGAGGCAAAGCGACCCTTCCCATAAATTTGTTGCCCAAGATTCAATGTGGAGAATCTCCAACTGTGCCCTCATCAACAAATCTGCCATCATCAACAAGTCGGATGAGTAGACTGACACCTGTTCTCTCTCTGTCCTCAGTCCCCTGTGAATATGAAATGAACTTTGGAAAAAGGAACTGAACTTTTTAGAATGAACCCCTCTCCTTTCTGGTAAACATTGATAAGAAGTGAAACTTCAAGGACTGGATCTTTTCTTTATTTTGTGGTTGCAACCATGTGACAAAATCAATCAATCAATTCATTGTGTGCAATCTTTGGAAACCGACATGGTTATTAGCCATTAGTATTGGTACAGTTACTTTGTTTATCTTGAATACCTTTATACATTAAATAAATAGTTCTATTCATGGTAACCTTTGTTTGCTAGTGATTTGTGCATGGCATGAGGCATGTAAGAAATATGAGCCAAGTGAATTATCAAGGTTCATAGCCGTTCCGAATCCAGGAAGAAAATTTATATCATACCCTTAAATGAAGAAAATCAAGGGGACGACTATGTAACAAGGGGTAAAGTGTGACACAGTTTGAGACTCAAAAAAGGGTGGTAAGTGGCTATGTCAAACCACATCTTTTTCTTTCACCTTTACTGGGAGGAATAGGGACAAGGTCAAATCATTCAGTCAATCACTGAATCAGCGGTCAGGGAGAAACCTATGCAACCGTGAGAGGAAGGGAGATAACTCTACAGAGTTGCTTCCCTTGACTCCTTAGTCATGGAGGTTGCAAAATGACATCTTCCCGTGGGTTGAGTGGTAACAAGAGACACACCGCATCTCCATACGCTATTAATTGAAGGTGCACAACTAGGCAGATGGATGCTTGGCTTGCTCTAGCCTTGACCACCTCTGGCGAATGTGTGGACCCCAGCCCCATCAACCATTCAAGGCGACAATCAAAGTTTCCTATCTGTGTGTGTGACTATTACATTCACGTACAACATTAATTAGTCTCCATTTGATATCCTCTCATTTCTCTTCACATTAACTAAAGTAATAAGTACTTACCAACTATCAGATATCAACTCTTACTAATGTATGACAAGCTAAAAGGCATAAGAGATTAGGAAAGTTCAGAAAAAGAAGAAGAAGTAGAAGAAGTAGAGGAGGAGGAGGAGGAGGAGGAGGAGGAGGAGGAGGAGGAGGAGGAGGAGGAGGAGGAGGAGGAGGAGGAGGACGACGACGACGACGACGACGATGATGACAATAACAATAACAACAACAACAAGACTGATGATGATGATGATGATGATGATGTTGATGATGATGATGATGATGATGATGATGATGATGATGATGATGATGATGATGATGATGATGATGATGATATTAATAATGATATTGATGAAGGTGATATTGATGATGATGATGATAATAATGATGACGATGATGATGATGATGATGATGATGATGATGAGACAGTGGTGGTAGTGGTTATAGTGTTTGTGGTGGTGGTAGTGGTGGTGATGATGATGATGGCAATGGTTATGATGACAATACTGACAATAATGATGATGATGATGATGATGATGATGATGATGATGATGATGATGATGATGATGATGATGAT